>CAJHQP010003987.1:0-60321 GCA_905132765.1 Moricandia arvensis | reverse complement strand
TAATACGATTCTCAGGTGCCAATCAGGCTCTCCTTTACTCTTAGAGTACACAAGAATATTGTCTACGAATATTCAAGTATTTCCAAAACACGTAGTTCATGAACTTCATACAATGTAACTCACTCAAAAGAAAATATTAAACATGTAAGTAAATATTTAAAAGCTTGCATTCCGTTTTTTTGCTAAGAATGCTTTCGCTTGTACCAGAAAAAAAAGCATTCAATTTAAAAACCATTGTAACAAGGCCAAGAGTGTCACTAAATTACTGCTACGAGTACTTAGGATATCCGACAGAGCATTGTATGGCTCAATCTTGTACAAATCATAAACAAATAAACGAAGCAAAGGGAGAAACCAACATGGATCTCAACCTACCAACGTTGTTCAAACCAGAAACAAAAATGCATCATGAGAAACCTATCGAATTCACACTTTCGTCGGCATGAATAACCTTCCTTCTCGTTCCTATTTGCGTATTCGACTTTGTAGGCATAGTTCTCACATTGTTAGACCATTTTATATAAAGATGAATTAGAGAATAGAACAGAAGGAGAGAGCAAGAATATAAACGCCTCATACTAACATGTATGCCAAAAGCCCACTTCCCCATGAATGTACCCCACCAATCAACCCATTGGAATCTGTCTTTTTAAGTTAGGAATCTACCACTTTTGCTGGAAGAATAGAGTCTGAATCTGTGGGGAAGGGCGATGCCCTTTATATCTCATTTAGTATAAAGGGGAGAAAAAGATTTTGCTAAAGCGTCTATTTTAAAGTTCATTTAATCTAACTAATCAAGCAAAACACTTATAATACACTTTGATACACAATTTAGGGGATCTTATTGGAAATATAATTTATGTGGAGTTACATGTTAGAGATTTTTATAAGTTAAGTAGATTTAACGAATTGCTACCAAATATTTTGTATAAATGGTCGTTGATTGTTGTTGATTATCATTGATTTCCCTATATATATACTTTTCTCCCAAACCTGAGTGATCTTGTAAATTTGTTTGAGGGCTTCAACGGCAAAGTGACCTCTGAGATGAACAGTAATATAATTCGCGATGTGTCACCAGAGGACAACAAAAAGCGGCGTTTGGGATAAATCAGCAGTTCTCCGGGTGAGGATGGTCATACTGGCTTCTTTTACCAAAAATACTAGCATATAGTGGGTCCTAAACTGGTTCAGGCATGTGCAAGGCTTCTTTCGATCAGCTATCCTCTCTGCTGGTTGGAATCATACCCAGAATTTCTTGCTGGCTAAGGTTCCTAATCCCACAGAGATGAAGGATATGCGTCCCATCAGTCTTTGTACTGTTCAGTAAAAATTCATCTCAAGGATAATGTGTAACAGGCTCAGGTGATTAATATACTATGTATTTTACCAGTTTTCATTGCTATATGTGCTTTTTAGATACGTATATATGTGTTTGGAATATGTTTTAGACTCTTTTCAGGTCAAGGTATGTTTTGGAGAAATGTGGAGATTATGGAGCATTGTGGAGCTTAATGATGAGGAAACTCGTAGCTGTTGAAGAATCATACATCAAAGTAGAGATTTAGGAGAAGTGTTGACAGTGTTTTAAGATTTCTGCAATCTACCAAATTAACCATACGAACTACTCTTACCAACATATGTCAAATTGCAGTACTTAGGAAACGAATCCACAAAGAGCGAGGGTTACACAATAAATTTCTATAATTCTAATGATTAAGGTAGGTAAACTATAAAGAGGGTTTTTAATTGTAAATTTATCAGAAATAGGAAATTATCTAAAATACTATAGTAAATGCAAATATGGAAAAGTTGTAGATCTAGGGTTCATGCAAGTGAATTATAATGGATAGGATGCAAGAAATCACTAATATGCGAGAACAATAAATGTTAACTAGTCCGGCCCCCACTTGTCCCAACTCTCATATGCGGACAAAGAAGTACATCGTCGATCATGGCTAAGGCCGAGTGTCGATCGATGTTAATCACACATGAAGTTCGTCCATTATGCTAATTATACCAGCTCTCGCATGCATCTAACAATCTAGCTCAATGGAATCAGTTCTGGCACATAATCTAATCTTGTAGTCGTCCATGTCCTAAGTTCAAGTTTCTAGTCAGTTACTCTAGAATGCAAGAATTAATCACAATTCCGAGATTGATATTACTTCATTCTAGCAATCCTATTTTAGGGCTAATTCATCGGTACCATTATGGAACCCTAAATCTAACATGTGAATTTCTCAGACATGATCAAAGAAAACATGATGAACTGAATACTATAATGCATAGAATAATGAATGAGGTTTCAATACAAATCTCTGAACATGCTTCATATGGGGACATAACAAACAACGACATGGTATCCCATATATAGCTTCATATGCGGACATACCAATGCTTGAATGGTAGCCATTGTTATATGCAAACTCTGCCAACGGTAGAAACTGACCCCATTTTCCTTTCCAGTCAAGTACGTAAGCTCTTAGCATCTCGAGTGTTTGTATAATCCACTCAGATTGTCCACTGATCTGTGGATTTTAAGCCGTGCTAAGGTGTACTTGTACCAAATGCCTTCTGAAAGGCATGCTAGAATGCTGATGTAAACTTTGGGTCACGGTCCAATACGATACTTACCGTCTCTCCATGTAATTGTACCACTACTCCAGGTACTTTTGTGCTAAATGATGTGCTCCATAATTCTTCTTGATAGCTAGAAAATGTGCTGATTTGGTGAGTCTATCTACAATCACCCAAATCGCGTCCTTTTCCCCAGTTGTTAATGGCAACCTCGTAACGAAGTCCATTGTCACCATATCACACTTACATTCGGGTAATGGCAACTCTTGTAATAGCTCACTTGGTAATTGTCTTTCTACGTTGATCATTTGGCAAGTCTGACACTGTGAAGTCCAAGTGGAAACATCCCGCTTCGTACCGACCCAATGGTAATAACATTACAGGTCTGATACATCTTGGTGCTTCCCGGCTGTATGTAAATCTGAGAGTTGTGCGCCTGACGCAAGATCTCATCCTTCAGATTCTTATTGTTTGGCACGCACACCCTATTTTAAAAAGTAAGTTCCATTTGTTGCGGTATGATATCCAACAACTTCCTTTGCGATCAGTCTCTACAGCCATTCATCTTCTTGTTGAGCTTTGATGATCCTTCCTAACAAGTTTGCTTTATCCGAAGCATCTAAAGCAGCCGTCCTATCCTCAACAACAATAGCACATAGCCGTCAACTAGCCAAAAATGGCAACCAACTCTTGCATCTCTTTTGTCTCTGAGACGTCACCCTTACGTATACTGAGGGCTTCTGTCGCTTGGTTTGCTTTTCTCGGTGGTAAACGATATTCAGATTGTAGTCTGCCAATAACTATACCCACCTGCGTTGCGTCAAATTAAGGTCTCTTTGGGTAAAGATGTACTTCAAACTCTTGGGAGTTGTGAACACTTGCACCTTATCTCCATAGATATATGACCTCCAAAACTTAAGTGCAAATACAACTGCAGATAACTCCAAGTCATGTGACGGGTAATTGACCTCATGTAGCCACATTTGTCTCGATGCATAGGCGATCACCTGTTTTTCCTGCATAAGCACACATCCTAGTTTTGCCCCAAAAGCATCCGTATAAACCGTGTATCGTACACCTTGCCTTGGTAATACCAGTACTGGTGTATGTGTTAGTTGTTCCTTCAGACATATAAAACTCTTAGCACACGCTTCTGACCATACAAACTTCACATTATTTCCCGTCAGTATGGTCATAGGCTTAATTGTACTTGCAAGTCATTTCACACACTTCCTGTAGTAACCCGCCAATCCAAGGAAACTACGAATCTCAGTAGCACTTCCAAGCGTAGGCCATTTGTAATGGCGGAAATTTTTGTCATATCCACGGCCACTTTGGCTTCGAATACGATATGTCCCAAATATTCAATCTCACGTTGCCAAAAACTACACTTGCTTGACTTTGCGTATAGCTGCTGCTCCCGTAACTTGTTTAATACGATTCTCAGGTGCCAATCAGGCTCTCCTTTACTCTTAGAGTACACAAGAATATCGTCTACGAATATTCAAGTATTCCAAAACACGTAGTTCATGAAATTCATACAATGTAAACTCACTTAAAAGAAAATATTAAACATGTAAGTAAATATTTAAAAGCTTGCCTTCCTTTTATTTTCTAAGAATGCTTACGCTTCTACCAGAAAAAAAAGCATTCAATTTATCAAAACTATTGTAACAAGGCCAAGAGTGCCACTAAATTACTGCTACGAGTACATTTGATATCCGACAGAGCATTGTATGGCCCAATCTTGTACAAATCATAAACAAATAAACGAAGCAAAGGGAGAAACCAACATGATCTCAACATAACAACGTTGTTCAAACCAGAAACAAAAATGCATCATGAGAAACCTATCGAATTCACACTTACCTCGGCATGAATAACCTTCGCTGCTCGTTCCTATTTGGGTATTCGACTCTGTACGCATAGTTCTCACACTGTTTAGAACATTTTATATAAAGATGAATTTAGAGAATAGAACAGAAGAAGAGAGTAAGAATATAAACACCTCATGCTAACATGTATACCAAAAGCCCACTTCCCCATGCATGTCCCCCCCAAATCAACCATTGGAATCTGTCTTTTTAAGTTAGGAACCGACCACTTTTGCTGAAGAATAGAGTCTGAATCTGTGGGAAAGGCGATACCCTTTATATCCCATTTAGTATAAAGGGTAGAAAAAGATTTTGCTAAAGCGTCTATTTCAGAGTTCATTTAATCTCACTAATCAAGCAAAACACTTATAATACACTTTGATACACAATTAGGGGAATCTTATTGGAAATAGAATTTATGTGGAGTTACATGTTAAGAGATTTTTTATAAGTTGAGTATATTTAACGAATTGCTACCAAATATTTTGTATAATGGGTCATTGATTGTTGTTGATTATCATCCCTATATATATACTTTTCTCCCAAACCTGAGTGATCTAGTAAATTTGTTTGAGGGCTTGAACAGCCAAAGTGACCTCTGAGATGAACAGTCATCTAACTCGCGATGTGTCACCAGAGGACAACAAAAAGCGGCGTTTGGGATAAAATCAGCAGTTCTCCGGGTAAGGATTGTCTTACTGGCTTCCTTTACCAAAAATACTAGCATGTGGTGGGTCCTAAACTGGTTCAGGATGTGCAAATCTTCTTTCGATCAGCTATCCTCTCTGCTGGTTGGAATCATACCCAGATTTTCTTGCTGGCTAAGGTTCCTAATCCCACAGAGATGAATGATATGTGTCCCATTAGTCTTTGTACTGTTCAGTACAAATTCATCTCAAGGTAATGTGTAACAGGCTCAGGTGATCAATATACTATGTATTTTACCAGTTTTCATTGCTATATGTTCTTTTTAGATACTTATATATGTGTTTGGAATATGTTTTAGAGTCTTTTCAGGTTAAGGTATATTTTGGAGAAATGTGGAAGATTATAGAGTATTCTGGAGCTTATGATGAGAAACTCGTAGCTGTTGAAGAATCATACGTCAAAGTAGAGATTTAGGAGAAGTGTTGACAGTGTTTTAAGGTTTATGCAATCTATCAAATTAACCATACGAACTACTCTTGCCAACAAATGTCAAATGGTAGTACTTAAGGAACGAATCCACATAGAGCAAGGGCACACAATAGATTTCTATATATCTAATGATTAAGGTAGGTAAGCTATAAATAGGGTTTTTTAATTGTAAGTTTATCAGAAATAGGAAATTATCTAAAATACTATAGTGAATGCAAATATGGGAAAAGTTGTAGATCTAGGGTTCATGCAAGTGAATTATAATGGATAGGATGCAGGGAATTATTAATATGCGAGAACAATAAATGTTAGCTAGTCTGACCCCCACTTGTCCCAACTCTCATATGCGGACAAAGAAGTACATCGTCGATCGCCGGCTAAGGCCGAGTGTTGATCGACGTTAATCAGACATGAAGTTCGTCCACTATGCTAATTATACCAGCTCTCGCATGCATCTAACAACCTAGCTCAATGGAATCAATTCTAGCGCATAATCTAATCTTGTAGTCTTCAGTTTTCTAGTTAGCTACTCTATAATGCAAGTATTAATTACAATTCCAAAGATTGATATTACTTCATCCCAGCATTCCTATTTTAGGGCTAATTCATCAGTACCATTATGAACGCTAAGTCTAACAGGTGAATTACTCAGACATGATCAAAGAAAACATGATGAACTGAATAATATAATGCATAGAATAATGAATGAAGTTCCAATACAAATCTCTGAAGGAGTTCAAATCTTCTCTCCTAAACTACTAAAAATTGTAAAGTAAAACTAAAAGCTGTAAAAACGTGGTATGTGTATGTGTGTCGGTTGGTGTTCTGCCTAAACAATGGCAAACCCAATATAAACTAGGTCAAAACTCGTCTAGGGGCATTCTCATAATTCTTTTTGACTTGGGCTTAAAGTCGGCCAATACTATGCGAGTGGGCCGTCGATCGACAGCCAATCGATGGTCATGCTTGACTTTGACTCGTACTTAGCTGAATGTGAACAGCTACTGGATATCTCTCTGAATACTCTAACAAGCTCCATGATCTCCATAATGCTCTAAAACTTAGATCGACCTTGAAAGAATCTAAAGCACAGTCCATACGCACATACTAGACTCCAAATAGGGTCCAAAGATGGTCTAAAATTTGTAAATAACAAGGTATATCAACTGTCAATCGACACTACCCTCTTCGCATCGAGCGAGACCAAAGAGAGTAGATAAGCTGACTTGCGTGACAAACTTGAAGCCCATAAGATACACATAATTACAAGACTACCCCCTAGCCGACCTAATACCTTTTATTTATGTGTTTGCCCATTGTTTAGGCAACACACAATCAAAACAAGCTTTTTTATTCTTTTTTACCACAACCTATTATTCTAGGTTTTAATATTTTTGGAGAGAAGATCAAGACTCCTTTAGAAATTTGTATTGGAACTCTATTGTTTCTTACCTTATTCTCTTTTATGCATTCTTATTCATATTATTGTTATGCTTTTCTTAATCATGTTTGAGTAGTTTTTCTTGCTAGATTGAGGGTTTTATTAAGGCTTATATATATTTGCTGAGTTATAGAACTGCTAAGGTGAATATTTAGGATCATTCATCAGAACTGGACTTATTGCTTGTGTTCAAGATTAACTAACTAAAACCCTGAACTTAGGATATTGATAATTACGACAATAGGTTCATTGCCTGATATTAATTCTGCAAAGCTAGGTTATTAGTTACATGATGGCTGGTCTAGATTAACATAGTGAACATATCGATTGGGACGTTAATGCTTTCCTAAGGATGTATCGATCGACACTCATACCATAACATCGATCGACACTCAATCCTTGTTCATATGCGACAACTGGAACAAAGATTTAGACATCTGATTAGACTCGCAGCTAGAGCTGGATATTTTACCATGCATTCGGTTTCTAGAAAGTTTTATCACACACCCTTAGCATCTATAGATTGTAATAATATAACCTGAAATCCCTAAGTCTGGCTATTTATTCTCATAGTTTACAAACCAACTCTTATTATTTACTGTTTTATTAATACTTGCCTAGCGTAATCTTCATATTGACAAGTCTATTGAGCGCCCAAGTTCTTTGTGGATTCTATCCCTAAATACTACAATTAAACCTATTTTTTAGAGGGAAAAATTGCTCTTAATGTTAATTAGAGAGCACATCAAATTTGGCCCCATTTCCAGGGAAGACTAGATCCACCTTTAAATTTAATTGATTGATTACGTCTAGGTTTTTCTTTTATTTTACTTACTAATCATAAGAAAATTCTTCTGTCTTTCAGTTTCATGCCCAGCAGTACAAGAAGCAACAAGGAAAAAAGCTAGTATTCTCAGACCCTGCACTGTTAGAATGCACGATCCGCAAAGAGAAGCTTACTGCATCGATCAACACCAGCACTCCTTTGTCGATTGATACTACTAATGAGCGAGCAAAGATCCACACCATTACATCTTCATTAATCGACAGCAACCCGCGAGCAAGCAACATGGTAGCGACTCTTATACTAACGAGGGATGAGAACAGGGACCTGCATGACCAAGATGGTCTTCTACGTAATGCCGAAGGTCAGAGAGTAACTTATAAGGGAATTGTAATCTTTGAACCAGAGGAAGCTGCTGAAGCTCTAGCTAAGGTTGCTTGACCGAGAACCTTGGTTGACTACAACCGTCTAGATCAATACTACGTCAACAGATCTGCCGTTCGTCCTCATACTTTCCAAAGACACGATTTCGAGCTGAAGCCTGCATATTTTACACTTCTGGGACAGACACCTTACCATGGTCACGCATCCAATGGAATATCTTGAGAGGTTCAAGGATTTAATTTCTGCTATCAAAGCCATGGAGTCCTTGAGGACCACCTTCTTTGTAATCTCTTCAAGTAATCACTTGCTGTAGATGCTTCGTATTGGCTTAAGCAAATACCACCAGTTTCTCTTATATCGTGGAATGACATCAAAACGCCTTCCTGCGTAATTTTTTGATAATGCACTATTTAAGACTTGAGGAACATAATTGCTACATTCACAAAGGAGCGTGCAAAATCTTTCAAATGCTCCTAGATCATATTCAATTCATTTCTGAGAGATTGTCTACACCATGAATTCAACGAGGTATAATTGCTTAGTACCTTCTTTAGAGGCATCGTTTTGGTTTACCATATGGCTCTAGACACTGCTAGACGGAATTTTAGCACTGGAATCCATAAAGAGGCTTTGAGACTTATTGAGAACTTGGCATCTTGCAATCCCTCCAAGAACTTTCATATGACCCCACTATTCTGATTCAAAGGAATGATCACACATTGTTCGAAGCGACGGGTAGGTACATTATTGATGACCCCATTATTTTCCTACTTAGAAGAAAAAATAGAAAAAATGATGATGAATAAGACGTACTGCAACAACTTAATTGATTCATTAGAATTAAAAGATTCAAAGAAGAGAGAAAGAGGGAAGAAAATGATCAAAGAAGACTGTCTGTGTTCAAATACTTGTTTGAGTAAGAGTTCATGTGTCCTTTGATCCATACTCTCAAGGTAAGGCATGCACCTTTTTTATGTAAAAAATGAGGTTAATAAAGGGGTTAGTTTGACAGTGTTGGATAAGTTGATGGTTGGATGGATTTGATTGCTAAGCTAGGGTTGAGTAGATAAGGTACCTCTAAATTTGGTGTTGATGTGGCTGACATTGCAGAGGTGATAGTAGTAAGTTAAAAATAGTGTGAGTCCTTGCGATTTCAAACCTTTTTCAGATGGTGATATTCTTCGCTTGAGGACAAGCAAAATGATAAGTATGGGGAAGTTGATATACTATTGATTTTACCAATTTTCACCCATAGTATATGAGCTTTTAGATATTATTATATATGTTTGGAGTATGTTTTAGAGTCTTTTCAGGTACATGTATGTTTTGGAGAAAAAAGTAGATATTATGGAGCATTCTAGAGCTTCTGGATGAGGAAATTCGTAGATATTGAAGAATCAGAAGTCAAAGTTTAAATTCAGGAGAAGTGTCGATCGACATTACCCTCTGGTATCGATTGACACCAAATTGAGTAGACGGGACGACTTGTTTGTGACCGACTTAAAGCCCAGAAGATCTACATAATTACAAGACTACACCTGGCCGACCTAATACCTATTATTTATGTGTTTGCCCATTGTTTAGGTAACGCACAATCAAAAAGCTTTATATTTATTTCACTTCAATATATTATTCTAGGGTTTTTTTGTAGTTTTGGAGAGAATATCAAGATTTCTTTAGAGATTTGTAATGAAACTCCATTGTTTCTTACCCTAATTCTATTTTATGCATCTATTGAGATTATTGTTATGCTTTGCGTAATCATGTATGCATAGTTTTTCTTGATATATTTAGGGTTTTATTAGGGTTTATGTGTTTTGATGAGTTATAAAACTCCTTGGGTGAATCTTTAGGATCCTTCATTAGAATTGGACTTATTGCTTGTGTTCCGGAGTAGTTAACTAGAACCACAAAATTAGGATACTGATAACTACGACAGTAAGTTCATTACATGATATTGATTCTGTTGAGCTAGGTTGTTAGATACATAAGACAACTAGTCTAGATTAACGTAGTGGAAATAACGATTAGGACGTTAATGCTTGCCTAAAGAAGTTTTGATCGACATTTATGGTATACCATAGTATGAATTGACACTCAATCTTTGTTCACATGCGACATCTGGAACATAGACTGATTAGACTCGCAGCGAGAGCTGGATATCTTACTACTGCGTTCGAATTTGAGGACGGTTTATCACAAAACCTTAGACCATCTCCAATGATTTACTCTACTTTTTTTCTTCAGAATAAAGTAACTTTATAATAGAGTTGTGTTCTACTTCATTGGTACTCTATTTTAGAGTGAAAAATAGAGTCATGAACAAAAAAAATAACTTACTCTATATATAGAGTAAACCCATTTTTTACTCTATTATAGAGTGAAAAATAGAGTACCATTGGAGCAATTTTACTCAAAACTCTATTTTATAATGAAAAATAGAGTAGGGTTGGAGATGCCCTTAGCACATATAGATCATAATATTATAACTTGAAATCTCTTAGTCTAGCTATTTATTCTCATAGTTTACAAACTAACTCTTATTATTTACTACTTTATTAATACTTGCTTAGGTTAATCTTTTAATATTGATAAATCTAATGAATCTCTTTCTCTTTCTATTTATTAGTTTCTGATGTCACTCTTTTTGTCAAGTTGTACTAGTTGTGATTCAAGTTGTAACTTACCAATGCCAACAACTTGTTATATAGAGTATGAAGCGTTGAAAGGATTAGAACCAATAGTTGTAATGGTTAGCCAAGTATTATAACTATGAACAATGCCAACAACTTGTTATATAGAGTATGAAGCGTTGAAAGGATTAGCTCCAATAGTTGTAATGGTTAGCCAAGTATTATAACTATGAATAGCAACAGTTGCAATGGTTAGCCAAAAGTCACAATGGTTCATCACCAAAGGCTTTAATTACCAACGATTACAATGATTTATCAACAAAGGTTAAAACACTTTATCACTAGTAGTTACAATCACAAAGAGTTGCATTTGTTCATCTAAACACTTGAAATGCTTCACTATAATGATTGCAAAGATTCACTTAAATATCCAACAATCCTCATTTAAGTGTAATCATAAATTCATTAAATAATTAACACATATAAAACTCAAAAATAAATGAAAATGTTACTAAGAATTGAATTTTCATTTTACTATATTACACATTCTAAATGTTCGAGAATCAGGATGTCCTACGGATTGAATCTCTCAGCCCATTTTGAGTACATAAAGATAATACACACACATGTTTCCACACCATTCTAAGTGTTTACGTGACACTATTATAAGCCATATGTCACAATTCATTCATGAATGCATACAAAGTCAAGTCCCAGCTTAGTGAAGCGTCATCACTTCACACTCATATATGTACATACTTTCAGTCATGCACCTGCAAATGCACTTTTTCAAAGTATTTATTAAGAATAATATTTCAACCTATCTCTTCTTGCAATTCCAAGTACACACCTTGGGATGATAAAAATGTGCTTCAATCTTTAAGTGTAGGCTTTCCCTATTGAATTCAGCCGTAAAGTCGTATTAGAAGGGAATTAGGTATCCCACCACTAAAGATTTTAAATGGACTTTAAACTTACCCCTTTAATAAACTCAATTACCAAGTCTCTAGCTAATCATTTTGTCAAATGATATGCTACATTCTTTCAGATCGAAAAATTCGTTGGTAATCACATCGTGAGTGATCAGATCACGTACTACGCTATATCTAAAGCCAGTTGTCGCTACTTACCATTATACATTTAGTTATAAATCTTAACTAAGACTTATTCACTATCATAGATAAAAACTGATGATGCTATTTTGACCACAATGAAATTTCGTAAATTAAATTCTCTAGCTAATATGCATATTTACCGGCATATGCTAATGCTACAAATTTCTATTCTATAGTCAAAATTTTTATGCAAGTTTGCTTCTTGGAAGCCCATAAAATGGCACCTCCCCAAACAAAACACTCAACCACTTACAGAAGAATAATCTTCTATGTTGGTAATCAATTTTGCATCACAATACTCTTCTATCATTAAATAAAATTTGACCTATGACAAACCATAATTTATGGTTCCATGCAAATACTTATTTGTGATATTTGTTTTCCTCTATAAGGCACAAGCTTCACACTCGCATCCATAAAAAATCTCATTGGAGAACCATCTCACAATTGAACTGCTTAACAACTTTCTCAATATAATGTAATTGTATTAAAGATAGTTTTTTTTGCTTGTATGTGTGATTCAAATTTCAAAACTCACATCCACCTCCCTCCATGTCTTTGATAGTAAAACATGGTGCTAATAATATTTTTGTAAGCTCTACTTGTCTATGGATAGTGCCAAAGATCAATATGTCATGAACATATAAGCAAATGATTATTTCATTAATGGACTCATCAATTTGTTATATTAACACTTATCTTAATAGTTTAACTCAACCCAGTTGATAAGAAAATTTCATTAAACATTTGATGTTACTGCCAAGGTGCTTTCTTTATCCATACAAATAAATATATACACTTTATACAAGGTACAAAAAACCATAAAGTTGCTTTATATACACTTCTTTCTAAGCAATCTATCCAAACACATGGATCATAGTCCATTGCACCGACCATGAACAATATGTTTACCACTCATGACGGCTTGGCCTTAACCATAAAGCACTTACATCCACAAGGATAAATAACTTGCTTGATGCAAGTCATATTATTCCGGTGAAATTGCATTTTCACCTTTTCCAAAATATTATGTTTGCACCCTTTCAGTAACATTATGTTTGCACCTTTTGGATAACATTATGTTTGCACCGTTTCGGTGAGCTACATACGAAACATTTCAGTGACGTTAAATTTGGACCCTTTCGGTGATGTTATATTTGCACCTTTTTGGTCTCGAACCATTTGCACGCTTTCGGTCTCGACCCGTTCACACCCTTTTGGTCCCGAACTGTTTTCACACTTTCAGTCTCGCCACCCTCACACCATTTCAGTTCCAAACTATTTGCACCTCTTCGGTCCGAAACCATTTGCACCCTTTTGGTCCGAAACCATTTGCACCCTTTTGGTCGAAACCATTTGCACCCTTTTGGTCCTCAACCATTCGCACCCTTTTGGTACTGAACCATTCGCACCCTTTTGGTTCTGACACGTTCACAACCTTTGGATCTCTAAACGTTCGCACCCTTTTGGTCACGACCTGTTCGTACCATTTTGGTCATGACACATTTGCACCCCTTCGGACACGACCCATTCACACATATTCAGTCACGACATGTTCGCACCCCTTTCGACATGTCACATTTGCACTCCTTCGGACACGGTGCTTTAGCATCCCTTTGGACACGGAATGTTCGTATCCCTTCGGAAACGTCATGCTCGCATCCCTTTGGACACGTCATGCTCGCATCCCTTCGGACATGACATATTTGCATCTCTTTGGTGACGAACCACCCTAGGATGGTGAACTGTTTGCATCCCTGGGATGATGTCATCTTCGATCATCATTAGCAATATTATTTAAAATGAAACTAACATACCTTTGAGAATATAGCAACGATGTGTTATTCTCCATTGTTTTATCTTCTTGCTCTATCTTCGAAAGTATACTTTATCAATCATTAGAACTTTCCAAACTTTGATGTTATCCCTGGCACAAATACACCAATCATAGTTCACAACGAAAAAATTCTTTAAAATTGTTGGTTAATTGGGTTGTAACCCCAAAAGTTGCGAATCATATACATGGAATGAATGAATCGCCATGCTTTCTTTAAATAGTATTCAACCATATTCCAAACCTTTGGGTTACACGAAATTCTCTTATAGGATAAGACAATCAAAGTTTCATTCTTGTTCTAGGTTAAGATACAAGAATAGAAAATAGAGCTTTAATGTTTAAATGTGTTTTTTCAAAGATCTTTGATGATCTTCGAACAATGAATCTCTCTCTCTCTCTTTCTATTTATTAGTTTCTGATGTCACTCTCTTGTTCAAGTTGTAAAAGTTGTATTCAAGTTGTAACACAACTCCTTGTATAGAGGATGAAGCGTTACAATGTTTAGCATCAGTAGTTATAATGGGTAGCGAAGCATTATAAATATTAATACCAACAGTTTCAATGGTTAGCCAAAAGTCACAATAGTTTCTCACCAAAGGCTTTAATTCCCAACGATTACAATGGTTTATCACCAAAGGTTACAACGGTTAATCACTAATAGGTAAAATCGCAAAAAGTTACATTTGTTCATCTAAACACTTGTAATGCTTCACTTTAATGGTTGCAAAGATTCAAGTAAATATCCAACAAAACACTCATCAGCTAAATGTTATCTTTGAAGCTTCCTCTGAACAGCTTCGTGACGTACTTTGTATGCCGGTGCATGATCCTGCCTTTAGTAATGTTGTACAATCCATCAATCATCAGCTCAATGGGATGAAGTATGGTTCCTTGAACTACAAGAAATATGGGTATTGGTAGCAGTTTACGGTAGCACCAATTCACCAACTACTCAGCGGCCAACTTTTTTGTAGCACTAAACTCAGGCTAGGGCAAATTTTCATAAACCGGAAAAAAATTGACTACTATAGCTGTAAAGTGTTTGGAGGCAAAACACTTGTTTTTTTAATGATCGCCATTCTGTCACTCGAGCATGCAAAGAATGAAACTCCAAAATTTCACCAGATCTGCCTTGCTTCAGTTTCATAGTCGTCGTTCGGTGTTGTCTTCGTCGAGTTCTGGGTTCTCCTTGCCGCCGTTCATATTCCGATTTGTGTCTGTCATAACCCTAGATTGAATTTTTCAATTTCTCTGATTTTTCTGATTAATCTATTTGATTTCTTTGCATCTTGTCCAATTTATTCTTCTGTGAACCCTAGTATTTGAAGAGACGAAGAGAAGGAGGAGACAAGTCAGGTAATACATTTGTTTCAACTCGGTTTCGATTTCCTGATGTCTGGTTTTTGATTCTGTTTGGGGTGAAACGATGCCGAATAACATTTATTTCAACTCGGTTTCAATCTCGTCTTTTCTGTTCCACTAGAGATTTCTCACCTCTGCTAAACTCTAGAGGTCGTCAATGTCTGAGTCTTACACTTGACATGAAGAGATAAGGTTGAGGAGGATGGTGGTTACTGATGAATGCTTAGAACTCGTCACTAAATATGTTTGTATTTTCTTAGTTATAGAGATTAGTGTAAAATATCTGCAATTTAGATGTTTTTTTGTCTCCCATCTCTAAGTGTGGTTCTATCTTCATATTAAGAGTCTGTCTCATAGGAAATATACAATGATTGCTTATGTTTCTATGTGTTTGTGGTTTTTAAGTTTGGTTATTTCTTCATATTGAGAATCTGTCTCAAAGGAAACGCAACAACGATCCATTGTGTGTGTCTTTGTTTTTGTGGTTGCTCTCTCTCTCCCATCTCTATGTTTGATTATGTCTTCATACTGAGTAGATTTCTCATAGGAACGTAACAATGATTGCTTGTGTTTCTCTGTGTTTGTGGTTAGTCTCTCTCCCGTCTCTAAGTTTTGTTATGTTTTCAATTGAGAAGCTTTCTCATAATAGGAAACGTTGCAATTATTGATTTAGTGTCTTTGTTTGTGGCTACTATCTCCCATCTCTAAGTTTGGTTAATCTTCATATTGAGAGGATGTCTCAAAGGAAACCTACAATGATTGATTGTGTCTCTCTGTGTTTTTGGTTACCCTCCAATCACTAAGTTTGGTTTTTTCTTATACTGAGAGGCTGTCTCATAGACACTTTACAATGATCGATTGTCTGTTTGTGGTTACACTTATGTGTACTGAAGCAAGGAGCCACAACTTGGACATGTTTATGCATTTAGATGTTATAACAGAGGTTTATCCGATGGCTGTTGGTGATAAGTTCACACAGAGCTTTAAGCTTGGTTTCTAGCACTTGAGTGGCTGGAACTTGCATATTGAAAGATGAGTTGTAACAACTTTTTTGATCAGCCTGGTGATGAGTCCAACGAGTCATACATAGCAGAGAAAGACAGAATACTCTTGTCCTTAGTAAAACGTGCATAGTTTAGCCATTCAAAGAGAACTTACCTTCAAGAGTGAGTTTCTTCTCCAATTATGCATCTCAAGAGTCCCAAGAGTCTATGAAGTGCTTGGAGGAACATAATATGGAGCTGTTGGAGACTAGGGGCAAAGTGCTTTTGGAAGTTTGAAGTTATATATTAGGTTAAGTTAGTATTAGACTTGGTATATATATTTTGGATAAGTTATGCTATAAACATTATGTATTTGGATAATACATGGAATATAAAAGTTGTATATGAAAGTCTAATAATTTATACTATGGAAAATATTATTCAAATAAATGAAATTTTATTATGTTTAAAAATTAAATTATCATTTATGTTTAGAAAGTATCTTTTTTTGAAGGCAAAAGGTTATTCCATTACTCAAACTTGAGGTGGCCTAGGTAACCACACCGGAATAGAACAACCAAAGTAACAGAGTTTTCGATGGAAAGAACGAGCAGTCCTACTTAAAGAATTGGCTATTCCATTGTGCGCACGTGGAATGTATAAGATCTTGAATTCCGGTAACAAGAGTTGAATCGTCTTGATAGCTTCAAGTTCAGTAGCAAAACATGGCCATTGTTAAGGATTAATTTATCATTGAAATCATGTCCTTGCAACATGTCCCAAAATTTTGGCATGTCGAATTCTCAACCATACATTCCATTGCCCATCTCAATGCCTCTAGCTCCGTGTGCAACACTGCTTCTGTTCTCGCTATGTTCCGCGTTCCCATCAGTTGCGTCTTCCCATTACCATCCTTCCACGCCCATCCGCATCCACTAAATTGCGAGTTGGAAGTCCACGACCCATCAATCATACATATATTATGTAGGTTTAGGGTTTGAGAATCTTCTAAGAAAGACTCTTGTTGTGGTAAAGATACCATCTCATTTGCATTATACCAAGCCTGCATTCACTTTCCGCATATCTGACTAGCTCCAGGGGATCTCTATCAATTCCTCTAAAGAGTTTATCATTCTAAGCTTTTCCATATATACCATATTATCCATGGGTAAGGATCCATGTCCAGTGAAAGTTCCTCAAATCTATTCTTCCTCCTAAACAAGTAATCCATATTTGTGTAAATGCTCGACGTCGGAAAGATATTTGGACTCGATGGTGTCCTTGATAAGGACCACACTTGTAGTGCCGGTGGACACTCAAAATTCGCATTAGTTACAGTTTTGTCTGGTTCCCCACATCTTGGACAGTAGTTATCGCATCTCAAATTTTGATAATTCAAATTTCGTGTCACCGCCACGTGGCCTGTTATTAATTTCCAAATAAGATGGCAAGTTTTTGAGGAGCTTTTATCTTCAAATCAAATGCTTACAATTTTGTGATACTCGGTTCTTTTATCTCCTTAACAGCTACAGTTTTCAGTACATTATGTGCCACCCAATACCCAGATTTAACCATATACTGCCCATTTTTGTATAGGTCCAGCAGAAAGTATCTCTCCTATGAGTTGGGCTTATGGCCAAACTTCGAATCATCGGAATTTCCTCTGGGATGATATAGTTCTCCACGCGTCCACCGTCCCCCGTCCCATTCCTTTAATTTCTCATCAACTAAGTTACTGACAGTCATTAACGGATGTGTCATAGGTAATGCTGGTCTTGCTGATACCGTAGGTATCCATGGATCTTCCAAACCTTAAGCTCATATTCCGAATGAACTTTGTTCCGAACACCTAAAAGCAGTAATTCTCTTGCAGCAAAAAAACACCTTTTTATATAAATTTAAGATTTATATATATAATTATAGAGTTTGGTCTATCGCGTTGAGGGTTTGATTAGATTTAAAATTAGATTTATAGATTAAATTTAAAATTTGAAATTAAATAATGAAAAATAAAATTTACGATTTCTAATTAGATTTTAGGGTATATGATTAATATGTGGTATGATATAGGTATAGTTAATGGTTTGAAGTCTAGGTTGAATATCTGAAACTATATTTATAAAAATATTAAATTCTGAATTTAAACTTAAGATTTGATATTAACATAAAAATTAAGTTATAGGGGTTGTGTTAAAGTTTAGGGTTTAAACCCTAACCCCTAAACATAAACTTTAAACCTTCAATCTTTTCATAATCTAACTTCAATCTTAAATTTAAACATACAATTTAATCATTTTAAGAATATAATCTCAAATTTAAATTCTAAACTGCCAACACTAAATCTTAAATCTACAAACTAAATCTAATACCCTAAACCCCAAACGTAGACCCTACATAAAAAATCATATTAATTTTTTTTCAAACTTATAATATAAAATTTAAACTGAAACTCTAAGTATATTCTAAAACTCAAACAATATACTTTATTCTAAATCTTAACCGTAAAACCTTGGCCACATATATCATATAACTTTGAATCTTAATTTTTTGATATTTTAGTAAATCACACAAACACAAAATTCAAATAAAAATTTCAGATTTCAAATTTTAAATTATGATAACAAATTATTTAAAATTTTTATATTTTTTTATAATAAGTATAAATAAATAAAAAGACAATTTATATTATTATTATTTTGAGTCATTGATTGATTTAGATCAAAGGCTCCAAATCACCCTTTTATCTATCCTCGTACTTTTTTCTAATGGTTGTATTGTTTGTGGTAAGGATCCAAAATCAATGCCTCACAACCACTAATTAACTGTCATCCAACGGACATAGTGAAACACTATTATTATTTTTTATGGGAAGTTGACTCATTAAGCACGTATTTTAGTACAAAATATTAGAACAATACAAATCTTTTTTTTATTATTGACATTTTTTAAATGCCTAGCGTGCCCTTCTATCATGTTGTGCGAAAAAACATATTTACAAGAATGTCATTACTTTTTCATGCCACGTCAGCCAAAAACCGTCGCCACGTAGGAATTCGCTGATGCGAATTAATGAAGTCAGCCGCAAAGCGTTACAAACTACGTTACAACTGAGTTATTCGTACGTTGTGGCTGATTTAATTAACCTGGCTGACTTCTGTGAAAAGGGCTAACTTACGTCTATAAGTAAGCCCCCTGTGAAGGCTGATTAACAGAAATCTGGCTGAATTATGTGATCTCGTTTGACTTTGAAACACATGTTACGGGTGACTTACACATGGACTAGCTTGGTCTTTGAAAATGCGGCTGAGATGTATTTAAGAAACGACTGAGTTATATTTCCGCATGCTATTCAATGATCATCGGCTGACTGTGTTACTAAACTTTTGGCTAACTTAAGAGAGCTTTTTATGGTTGAGTTACCTTTTATCAGTCGTAATAAAATGGATTAACAAAAATTTCAGTTCTATCACTACAAGAAAACAAGGGATTTACGACTGCGGGTTTCGTAAGAAATCAGTCATAAATTAAGAATTTAAGACTGTTTAGCGACTGACCGATGATGTCGTAAAAGTGCTCGTCGCAAAATAAATCCGTCGTTCATCAGTCGTTAATTACCGACTGATTTGTGACGAAGGCACCAGTCACTAAATCAGTCGCTAAACAGTCACTAACTTAGTGACTGTTTAGCGACTGATTTAGTGACGATGTAGCGACTAACCTGCGACTGGCAACGGAGTTTGTTTCGACTGAAATATTAGTCGTTAATTAGTCACAAAATGTTACTACCAAATAGCGACTGATTGTCGATTGATTTAGCTACCAATTATTGACTAACTTAGGCATCAAAATGAAGTAACACAAAGTTTTTACGACTGCATACCGACGTTTTGGTTTCTCCTGTTTTGTTTCCCTATTTGTTTCTATATATTTGTTCGTTTAGTATTTGAAATTGGCAATAAAACTGAAACTAATTACATTCAAACAAACAAAATATAAACAAAACATAATATACACCAAGTATTCCAAATTTGCATTCAAAATGTACATATTTTGAAAAGAAAAACAACTCAACCCTTAAGAGTTGTTTCTAAGTTCAAAACACCAAAACACCAAACACACAAAAACAAAGTCTAAGCTTAATACAATAGTCCAAAGCAAATAAACCTACTTACTGAGAAGGGGGAGGAGATGATATTTCACAGGCCATGAAATCTATGAATCTGGGGTCAGTCGCAAGCAAGTACTTTTTGACGAGGGTGAGCTCCGCCATCTCAGCCTGCTGAGCTGCTTCAGCCTTGGACCGGTCTTCTGCAGCCTTGGCAATCAGAGCAGCTTGTTCCTAGATTTTTCTTTCAGCTTCTTCAAGCTTTTGTTGCATATGTGTGAAAGAAGAGGAGATGGTCAGGTCATTTGGTCTTCCCTGAAGCTTTTTCTTTAGGCTTTCAATACCAAACAGATGTCCTCTGTCATTAGAGAAAGTTGACTACAAAAACAGAACAAATAGTGAAAAGAATCAGTCATTACAAACCACTATCCAAATTCGAAAGTATAATCACATGGAGTCTAAATCAAAAACCTAAAGCCTGTGAATGTAAAATGAAAACCTAACCTGGAGAAACAACTCGTTATCCTCTTCTATTGTTAGGATTGGATGATGCCCCTCTGAGACACCTGTGTTATCCCTCTCTTGATTGGCCAACTTTGCTTCCTTGTTCTTCTTGTACGCCTCAGCTACCTTCTCTGCCTTGAAATCTACAAACGTTCCATCTGCTTTTGTGTGAGCTCTAATGAATACTTCACCAAAGCTCACAGGTCTTCCCAATTCCACAGCCTGAAATGTAATAGAAGAAAGAACCAGAACATAAAAAAATTCAAAACAGAGCAAACAATTAGACATAATGATAGAACAAAAGTGACAAAACATAAGAGGACTCACCATCTCTTGTTCAATTTGCATATAGGACTTCTGCCCCGAGCTGTTCTTGTAAATACCAAGACCATTACGGTGTGACATTCGAGCTGCTGATGTTGTGGAGCTCTTTGCCTTCGCTGGTTCAGTGTCCCAATGAGCAGTCATCTGTGCCCATAATGTATCTCCTATCCAGTTAGGTTGCTCTCGAGAAGTCCTTGCAGTGCTCACCATATCTTTCATGCGTAGCTGACAAATAGATTCAAAGTGTTGTTGAACAAGACATGTCAACAACGGATTCCAAGTATGTGTTTTCTACAGAACAACAGAGAAGTTAGGTGTTAGACATCAATAACTAAAGAAGCAAAAGCTACTGAAATTAGGACAACTCAAAGACAGAGAAGTTTACCGCGAATTCAAGGAAGTGTCGTTCTTGCCTTGGTCTAGGCACACAAGACCAGCTGTAAAATGGCCCATCTAACTTATTGGTAAAAATCTTGGTTATCTTACGGGTCAGCTTCGACTTGTCATAGCCAAACCTCCAAAGACATTCAAATCAGAAGACGATTATCATGCACTCACTTAAGAAAATAACCAGAGACTCAATAGCAAAAGAACAAAGATATGAATGAGAAGCAATGTTATTGCTCTATACTCGGACACAAACTTTTAATGTTCCTATACTAACATAATCAGAGCAAATAATGTTCAATACTAACATTCACCGCATATCAAATAACCAAGTTCCTTATCTACATTGTCATTCATAACACAAATAATCACTCTGCTTCTCTAACACATATTATCAGAACTAAAACAGAAACATCTAATAGCAATTACTTAACTCAAGAATGATAACATAAACATCTAAAAGCAATCACTAAACAATCCTAACATAAGCAGAAACAGTAGCTTACCAGGTTGTCCCAGGCTCGAGGTTGCGAGATAGGACCGTTGTATACTCCTCTCGGCCTGGCTGGGTTAGCAGTGAGTTGAGAACAACAATCAGGTCCGCAGAGAGATTAGGTTGTACCGGAGCTTCGACGTCTGCAAAATCATGTGGGTGTTCATTGTCACTGTGTGAGTTTTGTGCTTAAGAACTGTGTGGCGATGGAGCTCCTTGAAGTGGAACCAATGGAACTCGTAGAAGTGGAGCCGATTGAACTCCTTGAACAGCAGACGATTGAACTTCTTGAAGTGGAGCTAATGGAGATCGTTGAAGTGGAGCCGATGGAGCTCCTTCAGTAGACTGTCGGTCTTCATGCAGAGGTGTTGATGTAGCTTCACCGGAGGAAGACTAGGGTGCATGCGAGACAGATCCAGCAGGTGGGAAGGAGGCACTAGGAAACCGGTGGTGGGTAATCCCTAACCGACAGTAGACGATTCTTGGGGAGAACCAGAGGAACTGAGGCTGATGCCGTTGCCCCAACGAAGTCATACTGAGGCGGTAACGACGGAGGTCGCCGGTGAAGAGACGTGTTCGGCATGATAATTTTATGCTTCCTCTTGCCACCCATTTACGGATAGATTATAGCTTCGGGTTGGAGAAGAGATTAGGGTTTCGGGTCAGGAATCGAAGATGGAAGAGAAGAGAGGAGATTAGGGTTTCGGAGGGAATCAAAGAGGAGAAGAGAAGAGATTACGGTTCGGATCGAGAGGAGATTAGGGTTTCAGAGAAGAGAAGAGAGGAGATTAGGGTTAAGACTCGTCATGAGTCTAAAGGCAAAAGGGGCATAAAACAAATTGGGCTTAAGCCAGGTTTTAAATGAATTGGTTTGTAATTGGTTTGTAATTTGAAGCTTTTTTAAAAAATGATTGGTATGTAATTTGATTATTTTAATAAAACCATTCTTCTAAAAAATGATTGGTATGTAGTTAATTACACTGGAATTCATCTTCTTCATCTTCTTCATCCTCATCAGAAGACGATAAATTACACTGGAATTCATCATCTGGTTCTGCATCTGCCACATCTAAATCGAGATTTATTGGTTCTTCTCGACCATGTACTAAATGCTCGACAGTTAGGTCTTCAATTGTAGTCATCAGAACAGGATCATCGTTTTCTTGTTGCAACGTCACCGGGTCTTTATCTTCATGTTCTCCAATACTGACTAATCTCCTTAAATTCACTTTTAGAACATTGAGCCACAACTGTTTTGGTTTCCTTACATACGGATATGGGATGTAACAAACTTGGTCTGCTTGTGATGCTGTATAATTTCAAATATCAATAGATAAAAATATGGATATGGAAGATATATATATATATATATATATATATATATATATAAATACATACCTAGAATAAATGGATCATATTTGTAGTATTTCCTCGATGAAAGAACATCCACAATACCGTCGTTCCTCAGCTGAATGCCTCTACCAACAACATGGTCATACCATTTACACTTAAAAAGTGTGATTTTTAATCGACCATCCCCTCATACTCGATTTGAATGATATCAGTTAAGATCCCATAGTAATGTGCTTCATCAGATGCATTTGTATAACTTTCTCCTTTAACACATACTCCATAGTTACTGGTCTTTCGTCCCTCGCTATGCTTCTGCGTATGGAACACATAACCTCTTGTGAAATAGATGGGCCATGTTTTGGCCTTATTCACGGGTCCATGCACATATCTTTTACCCAAAGGGGAAACTGATGTGTGTTGCTCCAGTAGCTAACTTGTATAAATATATATATATATATATATATATATATATATATATATATATATATTAAGTTTGCTTAAAGAATGAAAATACTATCGTACGTACATTTATAATTACTAAAGCATACATAATCTTTCACCCATATATAATATTCATCGGCTCTCTTCGCGGACAGTTCTTTTTTCGTCGACGTCTAGATATTTTGTTGTAATATAGTCTTCGAACATCCTATATATTAAACACAAACTAATATGATAAATCAGAGTAGGATTTATAAATGTCAAATTATATACCTCTCAAATGGCTGAAAATAATCACAATTTCGCAAAACATATGAATGTGCGCATCGATAATCTTTTTCTGACAGCCAAAATTCTTGCATTTCTCCACTTGGACGACCTATATGAGTAATATATCAGGTATTCCTTCGACATGATATACAGGGACTTCACCTTCATCAAATCTTGTTAACCTACTCAAATAATGAAAACAAAAGATGTTACACATGAAAAATGAACATATGAATCATATATATAAGTAAATATATATGCACTTACCTTGATTTCGTCTGTATATGGTCAGCAAAGTAGTGCTCCGAGAAAAAAGCTATCTCCTCATTGATATATGCGTCAACTATCGATCCTGCTGCATATCTCTTGTTCTTTGCATTTGCTTTCAATTTTTTGAAATTCCTTTCAAAAAGATACATCCACCTATATTGCACTGGCCCTCCTAATTCAGCTTCATATGGGAGATGTATAGGCAAGTGCTCCATCACATCAACAATGATGGGGGAAATTGTTTTTTCAAATTGCAGATTATCAAAACAATGTTTTGTTTTAGTTTTTTCACGCGGTCTTTTTGTAAATTTCTCGAGCAAAGATCACGAAAAAATAAACCAACTCCTGCAATATATATATATATATATATATATATATATATATATATTCAAATTACAAATAATAAGCACAAAAACTTGTAAAATTACAAAAAAACTATATATAACATTAGTACCTGATAACGCAAGATGGACGTTTGGGTCTAGGAGTTCTGCAAATATAAATGGAAGTAGTCTCTCCATAAAAACATGGCAATCATGACTCTTCATGCCTGAAAACTTCCCTTTCTCTAGATCAACGCAATTAGCCAAGTCTGAAGCATAACCGTCTGGAAATTTAACTTCATGTTTCACACATTCCAATAAACTCGTTCTTGCGTTCTTGTCCAAGGTGTAGGGAGGAAAAGAAGCTTCACCATCACCATCAACATGTAAATGTTCCCGATCACAGAAAAGTTCTATATCCAATCTTGACTTGATTGTATCTTTCGACTTACCCTTCACATTCATAAGAGTATTCATTATATTGTCAAAACAATTCTTCTCAATATGCATCATATCAAGATTGTGTCGAAGAATAAGGTCCCTCCAGTACGACAGCTCCCAAAATATGCTTTCTTTGTGCCAGTTATGGTACTTTCCATAGCCAGGTTTCTTCTTCTCGTGACCATTTCCACCACACATAGATGTTTTTGGTGGATTGACACCTTCAAACTGCTCCGAATAAACTTGCTCACCAGTCAAAGATTCAGGTGGAAAATCATTTAGAGTGTGTTTTCCCTTCAAGAAGTCTTTTTTATTCTTCCTCAATGAATGGTCGTGAGGAAGAAATCTTCGATGACAATCAAACCAACATGTCTTCTTTCCATTAGGGAGATAAAAAACCTTCGTATCTTTCATGCAAAGTGGACAAGACAACTTACCATGGGTCATCCATCCTGATAGCATGCCATATGCCGGAAAGTCATTGATCGTCCACAAGAGCACGCCTTTAAGATTAAAATTTTGATTCAAGGAGACATCGTATGCTTCAACTCCAGTAGACCACAACTCTTTCAACTCCGTAATCAGAGGTTTGAGGAAGATATCTAGACTAGCTCTTGGGTGATTTGGTCTAGAATTCAAAATTGTGAGGAATAAGGCCATCAGCATCAGCGAACCGGGGTGGGGTTTGCCACCTGGTCACTTTTCTATTTTTTTCCGTTTGTTTTTCCAAAGAAAAAAAAAGAAAAAAAATAATAATAGGACGAATCTTGTCTCAACACGTGGTGAACCTCACATGTTAACGCCTCTTCCCCGTGAACCTGCAAAGACTGGGGTTCAACACTTTGACTTATTATAATATTTTTTTTTCTAGGAGTTTGTGTCTTAACCTCCCAATGCGGATGGTCTAAGTACTCGGTATTCATGCACATACCAGGGGGTAGATTATATGGAGTCAAGATCACTGGCCACAACGAATGATTATTAGACATCCCAAATGGATTGAACCCATCTGTACATAACCCAAGATAAACATTACGAGGTTCTTCGGCAAAACGGGATGTTGAGCTTGAAAGTTTTTCCACTCCGCCGCATCTGACGGATGACACATTTCACCCTCCTTTGCTTAGTGCTCTGCATGCCATATCATTGCTGATGCAGTCTTCTTGCTCTGATACATTCTATTCAATTTGTCATCAATAGGTAAATACCACATACGACTATATGGTACTTTGGTTCTACGTCGTTCGTTTCTAGGCTTCCATCTTGGTGCATCACAAAATTGGCACTTATCCCAACTTTCATCCTCTCTCCAGAAGATCATATAATTGTTAACACAAACATCAATTTTATAGTATGGAAGGCCTAAATTGCTCATCAACTTTTCTGTCATGACTTATAAGTTAGTTGTAACGTTCCTATTAGTCAGCCGTCAAGTGTAATTTGTTTCGCGACGTCTCATATTTTGGGCGGGAAAAATGTTTATTTTCCCGCCCAAAATACGAAACATTCGCGAAACAAATAACACTTGACGGCTGGTTTATAGGAACGTTATGGCTGACTTGTAAGTCATGGTTTAGGGTTTTTGCTATAATCAAAGGCTGAGTTGTGGTTACAATACGACTTTGTTATAACCATGTCGACCAAAATACTTATAACAGGCTCAGGATTCATCATCCAAACTTAAATAGTATTTAGAAACCGAAAGAGAAACTAAAAATACGAGTCTATATATTAGGAATCAAGAGACATATCAGTCTCATAAACCATACAGATCTAAAAATCAAAAATCTGAGACAAATCTACTGCAGTTGTCTTCGTCTTCGATGGTGCTCGGTTACAAACCATGATTATAAGTCAGCCGTAACATTCCTATAAGTCAGCCGTCAAGTGTAATTTGTTTCACGACGTCTCATATTTTGGGTGGGAAAAAATGTTTTTTTCCCACCCAAAATATGAAACGTCGCGAAACAAATAACACTTGACGGCTGGCTTATAGGAACGTTACGACTGACTTATAAGTCATGGTTTATGGTTTTTGCTATAATCAAAGGCTGAGTTATGGTTAAAATACGACTTTGTTATAACCATGTCGACCAAAAAAGCTTATAACAGGCTCAGGATTTATCATCCAAACTTAAATAGAATTTAGAAACCGAAAGAGAAACTAAGAAGACGAGTCTATATATTAGGAATCAAGAGACATATTAGTCTCATAAACCATACAGATCTAAAAAATCAAAAATCTGAGACAGATCTACTGCAGTCGTCTTCTTCTTCGATGGTGGTCGGTTGGAGAAGAAGCTTTGTCTCCTCTAGTGTCTTGTATGGTGATCCGACATCCTACTGCTCCTCCCTCATCGGATTCGTCGTTTTTGCAGAAGAAGAAATGTCAAAGAGATGGAGAGATGATGAGGCTAAGTCATATCAATTGTAAGAAAATGAGAGAATAAATTTTGGCCTTTAGATTTTATTTCATCAATGGACATTATTTGTTATCCTTGAAAAAAAGATTAACCAATGAGAAAGAAGGTTGATGATAGACAAAAATATAATTTTGAACCCTTAGATTAAAATCAATGGTTATGAAAAACCAATATAAATTTTAATTTTAGTTTTTTTTTCAATTTGATTTTAAAATAACTTAATTTTAAAAATTTAGTTACGGATTTAAATCAAGATTTAAAATGGAATATTTAAGGATTAGAGATTAAATTTTCAAAACGATTAAAATTTGAATTTAACTCTAAACTATAAACCTAAATTCTAAACCTAAACCTTAAACTTTAAATAATAAAAAATATCAGATTTAATATTAAGAAGATCAACTTTATAATTTTTATAACTTTATAGTTCTATAATTTAGGATTTGAGGTTTAGATTTAAGAAATGATTAAAGTTAGAGTCTTGTGAGTAAGATTTGTATAAGTAATTGTAAGAGAACATATATCTCAAGATCAAGTTGAACTCTCAACTTGAAAATTCAAGAAACTATACACATTTTAGCTGATTTAAATTCACTTGATATTGATAAGAGGATCTTCAATATAACTATTTAAAGTACTTGAATTCAAAGTTTTGATTTTAGGGTATGTTTGAGGTATGACTGAGTTATATAAACGACACGACTATGTTATCAAAACGACACGGCTGAGTTATATAAACATTTCTGATTTTATGATATGTTTGAGGTATGACTGAGTTATTTAAACGACATGATTGAGATATTTAAACGACATGATTGAGATATATAAACGACATGATTGAGATATATAAACGACACCGATAAGTTGTATAAACATAGCATACGTCAAATATAAAATACACGGTTGAGGTATGTTTACAATAGAGAAACAAGAAAATACAGTTTGCTGCACCATTTCGGTGATAACTCATCCATGTCTCCAAGCTTTACTGAACTCCTCTGCCTCATCTTTGCCAAATCGATCACTTCTTTATGTCTCCTCCATTATCTTCTTGTTTAAGCTTCTCATTCACTAAGATCTGGAAAAAAAATTATCGAAATATGGGTATCAAATCACAAACAAACTTAAATAAATACACTCCACAATTGTCAATTTGGGTGTTTTTAAAATGTATTTGTTTTTTCTCCTCAGAATGTACATTTCTTATACCTAGGTTTTGGAGATTCGCAGGAAGTAACTCAGCCACAACTGCATATATAACTTAGTCGTAAAAGAACAGTAACTCAGCCATAACATAAATAAAACTCAGCCAGAAACTCGAAAAACTCAGAAGAGAAGATGATTTTGGGCGATTGCAGCGAAGAAGATTTCGTAGAAACTCTTGCGGAGAAGACGATTTCGACGAAGACGATATCGGGATAGACAGTTCGAGAATTTCAGATGATAAACAACAATGTCAACTCAAAAGATTAGGGTTTAAGCGGCGAATGAAAAAATTGTGGTTTTTTTCTCGCTTTGTTTTTAATTTATGAGTGTCTCTGTGATGTAAAAAAATAGGTGACATGGAATACGTATAATGTGAGGTGGAATATGGTTTAAAGTGACGTGGAATACGGTTTGCTGACATGGCTTTCTTAATTAAAAATAAAAAAATAAGGAAGGGTGTTTATTGTAATTTACTAGGACATTCTAGTAATTTTTAGAAAATGTATGCTAGTCTAGTAATATTCTAAATTTTCTGTGTTATATAGTCATTCTCTCATTTTTTATTTCTTTTCTTCTATCCTTTCTCGTTTCTAATTTTTCAAATCAAAGTTTTATTTTCACAGAGATCTATCTCTTTATTTTCTCACATATCAGTTGTGTATGTATCTGATTTTTTTTTGATAGATAACAGAGACGGAGGTGGACTTCGACGGTGACGGAGATGGAATGCGTCGGTGAGGGAGCTATAGTTTTGCAAAATAATTATAGAATACTCTTAATAAGAACTTGCTCTCTTATCAATCTCTTGAGAAAATCACTCAAAACTCAAGAACTCTCAAAGAATCAAAAACTCTCTTAAGTAATGCAACAACTCTGCAACTCCTTATATAAGAATATAATTTCCTATTCCTAATAATATAAGATATTTCCTATCTCTTTAAATAACCAAAATAAGATAAGATTAGGATAGGTTGCTTTCGAAGCTATTTCAAGTTTACTTCAAACATTCTCCCCTCCCCCCCCCCTTAAGCTTGAAATTCCCAAGTCTTCGACTTCAATTAAGATTCTCTTATCTTTGTACCGAATTCTTCCAAGTCCTTTAGTTAGAATGTTTGCTCTCAGCTCATTTCCCGGTATGGGTTGTACCTCAATCTGATTGTTGTCAACAAACTCTCGAATGAAGTGGTAGCGTCAATGTATATGCTTGCTTCTCCCATGAAACACTGGATTCTTTGTCAAGGCTATTGCACTCTTATCAATTGGAACCATCACTTTCTCGCATTTTTTTCCTATAGCATCAACAAATAGTTCTTGACGCCAAATAGCCTGCCTTGCTGCCTCAGTTGCAGCCATAAACTCCACTTTACGAGAGTGCAACCGTCTCTTGTTTCTGAGAGCACCAGCTTATAGGCGACTCTAGAAGGTAAAACACATACCCGGTTGTGCGTCGGCCATCATCCTCATCTATGTTGTAACTTGCATAACTAAAGCCCACGATCTTCAACCTTTCTGCACGTTTAAACAGCAGTCCATAGCTCAACGTTCCTTGTAAGTACCGAAGGATCTGTTTTATAGCTGAAGCATGCGAGACCTTTGGTTCTTGCATATATCTACTCATAACACCGACCGGAAAGATAGATTCGGTCGTGTATGAAGTAGATATCTGAGACATCCGATACTTGTTCTGTATTCCTTCTCATCTATGCTTTGTTCATGGTGAGCTTTCGATATCTTCATGTTCGGTTCGAATGGTACATGAACCGCATTGCAGTCTTGCATACGGGCTTCTTCTAATATCCTTCTAGCATATCTCTCCTGGCTTAAAGTGATGCTGTCTTCATGTTGCTTGACCTCTATTCCCAAATAATACGTCAAAAGTCCCAAATCACTTATTTTAAATTTCGAGGACATTCCATGCTTGAAGTCTTTAATCATCTCAAGACTTGAACCAGTTACCAAAAGATCATCAACGTAGACTGCAACAAGCAGCAGATGTTCCTTTTCTTGCCGACGATACAGTGCTGGCTCCTTAGAACATTTAACAAACTTCAACTCAGCTAGGACTTTGTTTAACTTCTCGTTCCATGCCCTTGGAGCTTGACGCAATCTATAGAGTTCTTTCTTTAATTTATACACCTTATTCTCTTGTCCTTTAATCTTAAAACCTTCGGGCTGTGTGACGTATACCTCTCCCTTTAAGTCTCCGTGTAAGAATGCAGTCTTAACGCCCAAGTGATGCACTTCCCAACCTCTTAAAGCCGCAAGATCAAGTAGAAATTGAACGGTTTCAATTCGCGCCACAGGTGCGAACACTTCATCGAAGTCAATACCGAGTCTCTGGATGTATCCTTTGGCCACTAAACTTGCTTTGAAGTTGTTGATGCTTCCATTGAAGTTGCGTTTTATTTTAAAACCCATTTGAGCCCAATCACTTTTGCTCCAGCCAGAAACTCAACAAGGTCCCACGTCTTGTTTTTAACTATGGATTTAGTTTCATCTTCACAAGCATCTCTCCAAACTTTCTCTTCTTTAGCTTCATCATAACTCCCAGGTTTGTCGTTTATATTAAGTAACAGATGCTCTGCTTCTAGCTTGGCCAAGAGAACGTAATCGTTTAAGTAACTCAGTTGCTTTCTGACTCTTTGAGATCGTCTCAGCTCGGGTTCTGCTTCCTCGTTATTATGTTATGTGTCTTCTTCATCAAGATTACTGTTGTCTTGTATATGATCTGTTTCAACCTCTGTTTCATTGGTGTTCTCTGGATGTCGATGCCATGGTTTCCATAATGACCAACGTCAATACGAAACATTCCACTTTCCTTTCCTCTGTTACAATTCTTCCAATCCCAGCCTTTGTTTTAATCAAAGATTACGTCTCGACTCACCACCACCTTCTTGTTTATTGGATCCAGCAACCTATAGTCGTTTGAATCCGGTTCGATTCTGAGATGGATGAGTACTCTTGATCTCTTGTCTAACTTCTTGAGGTGTTGTGAGTCCAACTTGACATAGCTGATACAACCAAAAATACGCAGATACTCAATGTTTGGCTTTCTCCCTTTAAACAACTCGTATGGTGTCATGTTCTTGATTACTCTACTCGTGGATCGGTTAATAAGATAGGTAGCATGCCTAACTGCTTCGCCCCAGCGGTAGTTCGGTAGCTCAATGTGTTTTAAGATACTTCTTGCCATATTTAGAAGAATTCTATTTCGTCTCTCTACAACCCTGTTCTGTTGGGGAGTGTACGGTGCTGTTAGGTGTCTTTTTATCCCATGTGATTCGAAAAAAAGATTGAATTCGTTGGACACAAATTCTCCTCCTCTATCCGTTCTAAGTGTTTTGATGACAGTCCACGTTTCTTTCTCTACCACGACCTTGAATTTCTTGAATTTTTTGAAAGCTTCTCATTTCTCACTTAGAAGTATACTCCACATGTATCTCGGGTAGTCGTCGATGAAGAGAAAGATGTAACGTTTGTGTGAAGGCGTAGAGGGTGTAATGGGTTCATATAAGTCACCTCGAAAGTTTTGTCAGCTCGGTACGTAGTAGCTTGGGGAAAGACATGACGAGTTTGTTTTCCTAGTAAACACGATGTGCAAGTGTGTTTATCACCATCGAATTTAGGTAATCCGTACACAAGCTATTTACAAGCCATTAATCGCATTGGTTCTCTCCCTATGTGACCTAATCTTGTGTGCCATCTTGATGAATCGTTGTTTATCGAAGCTTGGAGACACTGTTCGCTTCTGTCCATGGTTACTTTGTATAGACAATTTTTGGACCTTATAGCTTTAGCTATCAACTTGCCATCTTTATCTCTTAATGTGAGATACGAGTCTTTCATTCTTACGCAACAACCACATTCTGTAGCTTGGCCTTAGCTTATTATATTGCTTTTCAAGTCAAGTATGTAGTATACGTCTACTAATATCGTCAAACTACCGTCTCTTGTAACGAACAATATCGGCCTCTTCCCATTGATGTCAATTCGGGAATCATCGCCAAACCTTACTTTTCCAGTAACTGATTCATCAATAAACTAAAAATACCTTCGATCAGGTTACTTATCCCATTTTCTAAGTACCAAACCTTGTCATTATCTGAACTTGTCTCGAAATTCTGAGGGTTTACATTCTTTTCGTTTAGATAAGCGACCTCATGAACCATCAAGTCTTCGGATTATGTCGTGTCATTATCTTTATCTTTCACCTCCTTTGTTTCGTGCAGCTTAAGAAGTCGATCAGGGCACACAGAACCAAAGTGTCCCAGCTTGTCGCACCGAAAAAACAAGATATTTGACATATCAAAATTGTCTTGATATCGGTCTTGGTATCGATCTTGATACCTCCCTTTACCTCTTCCTCTGTTATAGGGTCAGCTTCCACGTCCACGGCCCTTGTAGTTGTTAATATTCCTGATTTGGATAACTTGCAGAAGGTTGGTGTTTGTGGCGTACATAAGCTTGGTATGGGTCTCTTGTGTCTCGTCTTCATCCTCGGCTACCCTCTCTTCATAGGCCTTCAAGCGACCGACAATATCCTCGAAGCTTTTCATATTAAGATCGAGGACCTAATCTAACGATGCCACAATGTGTATATATTTTCGTCGTGGTAAACTAGACAGAAACTTCTTTACAAGCTTCGATTCATCAATATTTTCACCTAGCGCGGTTGATTTTGAAGATAATTCTGATAAATTCCCCACGAAGTCATTAAGTTTGTCGCCATCATTCATTCGCAGCCTGTAAATTCGGCTTTCAATGTTTGTAATCTTGCTTCTCGAACACGATCTGCCCCCCCCCCTATGTCTTGATTTTATCGCATATCAAACCTTTTTTGCAGTGTCTAACTCTCCAACTTGAAGGATAAGTGTCTCGGGAATGGATTGAAACAATAGAGCAGTGGCCATATCGTTATTCTCCATGTTATCAGATTCGTTTTCTATTGCATCCGACACCTGGTGTACTTTTAGCAACACTTTGATCCCGATCGACCAGACCGTGTAGTTTGTAGATGTTAGCATGGAACAGCTGATGGAAGAAGGTCTGCCTCCCTCTTTTATTTTCGTAGTAACGATTTCGCCCATGTCTTATGTTGATCGTTCCCTAGAAGCTCTGATACCAAATATAGTTTTGCAAATCGATTATAGAATGATCTTAATAAGAACTTACTCTCTTATTAATCTCTTGAGAAAATCACTCAAAACTCAAGAACTCTCAAATAATCAAAAACTCCGTTAAGTGTTGCAACAACTCTGCAACTCCTTATATAAGAATATAATTTCCTATTTCTAATAGTACAAGATATTTCCTAATCTCTTTAAATAACAAAAAAAAAAGATTAGGATAGCTTGCTTTCCAAAAGCTATTTCAAGCTTACTTCCAACAGGAGCTCTGCGATGGAGACAGAGGTGAGGACATCATGAGTGTCTCTGTCTGTCACCTCTCTATAATTCACAAACATGATTCGAGAAGCAAGATTGTGCGGAGGTGTTCAATTAAGTGAAACTCATGTGATTGTTCTCTGTTAGTGTTCAAATTTTATGTGATTTGAGGTTTTGGTTTGGATCTAGTGAAAGCGGGAGAAAAGGTTGCGATTGTCGTGTTTCCAATGCATATGAGATTGATGAGTTGAACATTATACAGGAATTGCCTCTCACGTTTTGATTTTTTTAAAGATATATGACCAATGAATATCCCTTCCTCTGCTTGATGTTGGTTTTGATAAAGAATGGTTTTTTTGTTGTTGTTTCTGTTAGAGTTTCGGCCAAAACCTATGTTCGTCTGGGCCGAGAAGAAGACAGATCGTGGGCTGAAGAGAATTGCATGCCCAAGACCACCAGATTTATTCCCTCGTACACATGTTTATATAAAGCATGATTAGTGTAGGATTAGGGTTAAGCACAAAACACATAAGGCAACAACAACACCAGATTACAAGCATCAGAAGATCATTCAACAAGTCATTAAGCAAGAGAAAGGAGACAACAACAAAGATAAGTAGCTTAGGCTTAAGTTTATTTGATCTATTAAGGTTGATTGTATTCTTTAAGCTAAGTTGAGAAGGTCTTATTGTAATCAAGCTATCTAGCACACTTATTTGGTGTTTGCTAGTAACTCTTTGATCTAGTGGATTTTGGGAGCAAGAGATCTCCCATGAGACGTACCGGTTAGAGGCCGGGAACTCGTTAAATTGCTTGTGGCTTTATTTACAAGTTATAGTTCTAGGTCAAAGGTTACTTGAATACGTTCGAGATACAAATTTGAGGACAAATCTTTTCAAAGGAGGAGGGGATGATGTAACCATGGCCGAGCCTGCTTATCATCCAACAAACGACAAGCCAGGATGGATGGAAGGCGAGCATACTGAGCTAAACCAGCTGGAGAGAATGGGGAAGAGCTGATACATAGTGTGGACAAGCTTAAACCAGCTGAACTGAGTGTGACTGAGCTAAAACCAGCTGATGTAACTGAGGAAGAGCTGATACAGAGTATGTACAAGCTTAAGCCAGCTGAAGTGAGTGTGATTGAGCTAAAACCAGCTGATGTAACTGAGGAAGAGCTAAAACCAGCTGAAGTAAGTGTGTTTGAGCTGAATGAGCTAAGTGACTTTACCTTGGAGCTGGATGAGCTGAGTGAGATGAACTTGGAGCAGGATGAGCTGAACCAGCTGAGTGACACTACACTAGGTCGAGCTGAGCTGAATGTGAGTGACACTACACTAGGACGAGCTGAGCTGAATGGGAGTGACACTGAAGCTGCCATGGACTTAGCTGGACAAGTGATTTTCGACCCAAAGAAGAAGATGGGTCAGATTTGTTTCTCTCAGCCCAAAAGGAGTTCAAAACCAAAGTTAAGGATCCATTATCTCTTTCTGATGGATCATCCACGAAATTCAAGTCCAAGAAACCTTATGAAGCTATTTTGGATCAAGTGGCCCAAGAAGAAGTGTTGCAGCCCAAGGAGAGATTATCATAACAAGTTCATTATGGGTTTGTTTCTCACCAAATTCGACCAGGCCTTTATTCAGATGTTTTCTGACCCATTCTCATCCAGAAATATCAGAAAAGAGTCAGCAAGAAAGTCTTGGTCGTGATCATCCAAGAGTCATTCAACAAAACACTTAAAACTAGTCAAAAAGTCTTAGTCTTCATTTCTGTTTCCTAAGTTCCTAGTTTTCTACATCATTTCTAGCTTTCTACATTCTTGTAAGACTATATATAGGCTATGCACGACCTCAATAAGATCATTCACCTTTTTGTTAAAAACTTTCTTACAAACTGTGAATCCCTTGTTCAGCTTCTGAACATTGTATGCCTAGGAGTTGATCCTCTGCAAGGCTTACTTGTCTTTAGATCATTGTTTGTGTGGGTAAACTGCACGATCTACTGACACTTCTACACAAGTTCTGGTCAGTCCATAGATCAGTTCTGAAGAACCATTCATTCATTCCATCCACCATCAGTTCGAGTCTAATCCATCAAAAGCAACCTGCGTGTGTTAGTAACCACCAGAAGTGACCATTCAAATCACCCTCAAGATCAGTCAAGGGAATCAAAACCAGAAGGGTTTTCATCATTTGGTATCCGAGCAGATTGAGGGCTACTGATTTGTGGTTTGAATTTAAAATCTCTTTCTCTCTTTGGGAACCTATTTTCGTGTCTGTTCATCTTCTATTTGATCTATTCATCTTCTCTGTCGAATTCTTCTCTATCTATCTGTTGTTCTGCAAGGAGGCCAACCAGTTTATTAAAAAAACACGAAAACTAACAAGAGGCTAAAGAGAAATCCAGCCAGACTGAAGAGAAATCCAGTCTGGTAAAGCTCCCTGCAACCAAAAATTTTGCAATCTGTCTATCTTTTTCTTCTCTTTGGGGTGGGGGATTGATTCTATACAGGCTTGTCTTTGTTTGTTGCTGAGCTACTGGATTCACAGAGAAAACTTACAGAAAAATCAGAGAGAAACACTTGAGAGAAGAGAGGCTTTGGCTATCTATTTGTGTACTAACTTTTCGTGTTGAGTTGTAACAGGAAACCATGGCTGGAGATGTCAGTAAAAGAAAGGAGACACAAACCTATAAGTTTGATAAGATCCAGATGGGCATAATGGCTACAATGATGAAAGAAATGGATAAGAAATTTGAATTTAAAAGAGCTTCCTTTGCTACTGATAATGTTTTGGGTACTGATTTTCAGGTTCAGAAAGATTCTAAGGATAAAAGGAGGAGCAGAATACCATCTTTTTGTGGCAAAAACGACCATGATGGCTACTTGGAGTGGGAACAGAAAATGGAACTTGTATTTGATGGCAAAAACTACTCAAAAAGCAAGAAGGTTAGATTGGCTACATCAAATTTCTGTGATGATGCTATTCAATGGTGGGATCAGCTTGTTACTACCAGAAGAAGAACATGAGAAACACAGGTAGGATCCTAGTTTGAGCTGAAACATTTCATGAAGAAACATTTTGTTTCTGGTAAATACAGCAGAAAAAGACAGGCCAAAGAAGAGACCAGATCACCTTGCTATGATCATGATCACCCAAGGAAGTCTCAGACACATAAGCAAAAAAGGCCAGACCCACGTCCTATCTCCAAATCCAGTAAGCTATTGTGTTCTAAGAAAGAATCAGCTATCAAAGAGCTGAAAACAGGGTCAGCTAAGGTATTAAAAGAATCTGAGACAGAACATGATTTTTCATTTGTCTCTCTTCAATCTGAACGTGTTGTCAATAAAACCTCTGATGAACTAACTTGTTTTGAACCGGTACAACCGTGTAGCATTGTCTCAGTTCCTCTGGTCTTGGAAGAAATCTCAGCAGAAGAAGAGAGCTCGCCATCAGAAGCTGTCTTGGAGCAACCAAACAACAGTGAAGCAGAAACTGATGATAAGTCATTCTTTTTGAACTCTCAAGAGGACTGTAAGGATCTTGTTATGGTTAATTCTGTGCCTGACCTGTTTGTTATGGATATTTCGGATGATGAGAAACGTTTTGGTCTTGACAAAGTAAAAGAATTTTGTGTTTCAAACTCTGTTTTTGATAACTTGATTTATTCTCTTAAGGAACTTGAACCAGATAGATTCTCTGATCAAAAACGTTTTCACTGTGATCATAACTTCAATCCTGGTCTTGTTTTGAAATTTGAGAAGTTTATGGCACATAAACAAAGCTTTGATAATCCTGGAAAGGCATTAGAACTTATTATGAAACAGCCTGTTTTCTGTTCTAGGAAATCCTTTGATTCATTTGTCTTCAAGGAAAATAGCTTTGTTCTGAGCTGTTCTAAGCATAAACTCGACACTGGTGATTTGTTTGCATCCACTTATGCCTTGGACGAATCTATGGTTAGGAAATTGCCGGAACTAAAATCGTTTAGAGCTGAAAGCGAGTTTGTATTTGATTCTGTTTTGAAACCTCCTCGTGTATGTCCTGAAACTGATACACCTTGGCTTGTTTTGAGATCACTCTTTGAGAATGGTGTTGTTTTGATCCTTGACGATATACTGGTGTACAACACATTCTTTGACAAACCTGCTAAGCCTTTGAAACATGTGATAAGTGATTCTAAGTTTGAGTTTGATCGGTTTTGTTCTAAATCAGAGAAGCTTATGCATGTACTGAAGTTTTTCTTTAAGAACTATGCTATTTCGTGTCATGATACTATTCTGGTTTACAATACCTTCTTTGATAAGCATATTGAATGTTTGAGGCATGTGCTACATGATATAAAGAAGAAATGTTTGATTTTTGATCTAAACAAGAACATGTCTTGCACATATAATTCTGGATATATAGGCTGTGTTTTGAGTGTCAAGGATCATCAGGATAAGTCTCAAACGAGTGCAAGGAACAAGGGAAGATACCTTGCTTATCAGCCAGAGATTTGGAGATGGAAGTACTTGAGAAAAACTGCTTCAACACTCCAAGGAAGTTTCCTTCTAAAACTTTTCTTTGATGTTGCTTACATGTTTCTTTGCTTGAACCTTGGTCTCCTATCTAAACTCTTTCCTTTTGATGTTCGAGATACAAATTTGAGGACAAATCTTTTCAAAGGAGGAGGGGATGATGTAACCATGGCCGAGCCTGCTTATCATCCAAAAAACGACAAGCCAGGATGGATGGAAGGCGAGCATACTGAGCTAAACCAGCTGGAGAGAATGGGGAAGAGCTGATACATAGTGTGGACAAGCTTAAACCAGCTGAACTGAGTGTGACTGAGCTAAAACCAGCTGATGTAACTGAGGAAGAGCTGATACAGAGTATGTACAAGCTTAAGCCAGCTGAAGTGAGTGTGATTGAGCTAAAACCAGCTGATGTAACTGAGGAAGAGCTAAACCAGCTGAAGTAAGTGTGTTTGAGCTGAATGAGCTAAGTGACTTTACCTTGGAGCTGGATGAGCTGAGTGAGATGAACTTGGAGCAGGATGAGCTGAACCAGCTGAGTGACACTACACTAGGTCGAGCTGAGCTGAATGTGAGTGACACTACACTAGGACGAGCTGAGCTGAATGGGAGTGACACTGAAGCTGCCATGGACCTAGCTGGACAAGTGATTTTCGACCCAAAGAAGAATATGGGTCAGATTTATTTCTATCAACCCAAAAGGAGTTCAAAACCAAAGTTAAGGATCCATTATCTCTTTCTTATGGATCATCCACGAAATTCAAGTCCAAGAAACCTTATGAAGCTATTTTGGATCAAGTGGCCCAAGAAGAAGTGTTGCAGCCCAAGGAGAGATTATCATAACAAGTTCATTATGGGTTTGTTTCTTACCAAATTCGACCAGGCCTTTATTCAGATGTTTTCTGACCCATTCTCATCCAGAAATAACAGAAAAGAGTCAGCAAGAAAGTCTTGGTCGTGATCATCCAAGAGCCATTCAACAAAACACTTAAAACTGGTCAAAAAGTCTTAGTCTTCATTTCTGTTTCCTAAGTTCCTAGTTTTCTACATCATTTCTAGCTTTCTACATTCTTGTAAGACTATATATAGGCTATGCACGACCTCAATAAGATCATTCACCTTTTTGTTAAAAACTTTCTTACAAACTGTGAATCCCTTGTTCAGCTTCTGAACATTGTATGCGTAGGAGTTGATTCTCTGCAAGGCTTACTTGTCTTTAGATCATTGTTTGTGTGGGTAAACTGCACGATCTACTTACACTTCTACACAAGTTATGGTCAGTCCATAGCTCAGTTCTGAAGAACCATTCATTCATTCCATCCACCATCAGTTCGAGTCTAATCCATCAAAACCTACCTGCGTGTGTTAGTAACCACCGGAAGTGACCATTCAAATCACCCTGAAGATCAGTCAAGGGAATCAAAACCAGAAGGGTTTTCATCACAGTCTGACTATCTGTTTGGGGATGGCAGGTTGTGGAGAAAAATAGCTTAGTTGCCAGCTTCCTCCAGAGGGTTCTCCAAAAGTGGCTCAAGAACTTGGTGTCTCGGTCAGAAACAATGGTTCTAGGGATGCCATGAAGCTTCACCACTTCTTTGAAGAATAAGTCAGCAGTTTGGGATGCATCATTGGTTTTGTTGCAAGGAATGAAGTGTGCCGTCTTAGAGAACCTGTTTACTACCACAAAGATGGAATCCTTGTTTCTGATCTTTGGCAATCCTAGGATAAAATCCATGGAAATGTCTACCCAAGGTAGGTCAGGAATAGACAAAGGGATGTATAATCCATGAGGATGTAACCTGGATTTTGCCTTGAGACAAATGATGCACCTTGCACAGAACCTCTCTACATCTCTTCTCAAGTGTGGCCAGAAGAAATGCTCAGCTACAATGCTTAATGTCTTGTCTCGGCCAAAATGTTCCATGAGTCCCCCTCCATGTGCTTCTCTCAGGATCAGACCACACATTGACCCTTGTGGAATACATAGTCTCTTGTACCTGAAAAGGAACTCATCTTGCTGGAAGAAAGACCCAAATGCTCCTTGTCTACACTGCTTGTAGATGTCTCCAAAGTCAGGATCCTCTCCATACTGATCCTTGATGTGTTCAAAACCCATAACCTTAGCCTCCATCAATGAGATAAGCGCATGTCTCATGGATAAGGCATCAGCTACAATGTTCTCCTTCCCCTTCTTGTACTTGATCACATAGGGGAATGATTCCACAAACTCTAACCAACGAGCATGCCTCTTCTTCAAAGTGGTTTGTCCCCTCAGGTACTTGAGTGTCTCATGGTCAGTGTGGATCACAAACTCCTTGGATAAAAGGTAGTGCTGCCAAGTCTCTAGTGACCTCACTAAAGCATACAGTTCCTTGTCATAGGTAGGGTAGTTGAGGGTTGCTCCATGTAGCTTCTCGCTGAAGAATGCTACTGCTTTTCCTCCTTGAGTTAACATGGCTCCCACACCTGTTCCTGAGGCATCACATTCAATCTCAAAAGTTTTGTCAAAGTTAGGCAAAACCAAAACAGGAGCATTAGTTAAGCTAGTTTTAAGTATTTGAAAAGCTTCTTCCTATTCAGTTCCCCATTTGAAGGCAGCATCCTTCTTGATCACTGATGTCAGTGGGGCTGCTACGGTGCTGAAGTCTTTGACAAACCTCCTATAGAAACTGGCCAAACCATGGAAATTCCTCACATGGCCGATGGTAGTTGGGGTAGGCCAATCTTGCACTGCTTTGATCTTCTCTTCATCTACTTTTGATGTGATCATGGACCAGATTACTAATGAGAGCAAAGAGGGCTTAGACGACCCACATGATGCCACAATGCACCAGCAGCCTTGTGGTGATGCTTTGACCATTCCAGAAGATCCCATGACCCGCTCCAGAGCCAAGAAACTTATGGAGACTGTTGTAGGATTACTCACTTCACATCCACAACAAGAAGAAAGTCTTGGACAAGGTTTGATCCGAGATATCTTAATCACCATTCAAGCTATCTTTACATCAAGCTGAGCTAGTGTTTAGGCAAGACATTTGGTGTGTGCTCTTTTCCTTGCTTTTGGTTTTCTCCCACGAGGTTTTCCGGAGGAAGGTTTTTCACGAGGCCACGACTTGTCTTACAAATCACCTAGGCCCTATCTCGGCCCAAGATTACTAGAAGATCATTTATCTTTAGCATATGATATCTTTTAAACTATAGTTTTCATGTTATGTTTTCGAAACCCTAGAGAGATTGTTCTCTGGTTTCTTTTCTTTAAGGGTTTCCACAAACCCTATTGTACTCAAGCAATCTATTATCAAGTCTTTTGTTCTCTCTTGACGACTTTCTCTTTAAAGCTTGTCTAGTATCTTTTGGTGTGTCATATCCAGAGCTTTAAGGGTGTTTATCTTGGTGTGTCATATCCGAGCTATTCATCTAGGAGTATCAAGATTTCTCTCATCCCTCTTGTGTCACCATTCAATCCACAAACCTTGAAGAACTTGAGTCTCTGATTCGTTCTTGCAAGGATCTATCCTCCCAGCAACCAAAGAAGCATCCTAGGGTCGTGTCAACTTTCAGTCCCTGTTAACTAACAACAAAGCCTAGGAATACTAGTTGATCAGTGCAAAAGGTACATTTCTTAAGATTAGCATATAGATGTTCTAGGCGCAGGGTTTCCAAAACATTCTCAAGATGTTTAAGATGATCTTCTAAGCTAGTGCTATAGATTAAAATAGCATCAAAGTAAACAACTACAAACTTACAGGTGTATACCCTTAAGACATAGTTCATGAGGCGCATGAAGGTGCTTGGGGCATTGGTGAGACCAAATGGCATGATTAGCCACTCATAGAGTCCCCTCTTGGTTTTAAAGGCAGTCTTCCACTCATCATCTTCTAACACGAGCCTAGGATGTTTCTTTGGTTGATGGGAGGATAGATCCTTGCAAGAACGAATCAGAGACTCAAGTTCTTCAAGGTTTGTGGATTGAATGGTGACACAAGAGGGATGAGAGAAATCTTGATACTCCTAGATGAATAGCTCGGATATGACACACCAAGATAAACACCCTTAAAGCTCTGGATATGACACACCAAAAGATACTCGACAAGCTTTAAAGAGAAAGTCGTCAAGAGAGAACAAAAGACTTGATAATAGATTGCTTGAGTACAATAGGGTTTGCGGAAACCCTTAAAGAAAAGAAACCAGAGAACAATCTCTCTAGGGTTTCGAAAACATAACATGAAAACTATAGTTTAAAAGATATCATATGCTAAAGATAAATGATCTTCTAGTAATCTTGGGCCGAGATAGGGCCTAGGTGATTTGTAAGACAAGTCGTGGCCTCGTGAAAAACCTTCCTCCAGAAAACCTCGTGGGAGAAAACCAAAAGCAAGGAAAAGAGCACACACCAAATGTCTTGCCTAAACACTAGCTCAGCTTGATGTAGAGATAGCTTGATGTAGAGATAGCTTGAATGGTGATCAAGATATTTCAGATCAAACCTTGTCCAAGACTTTCTTCTTCTTGTGGATGTGAAGTGAGTAATCCTACAACAGTCTCCTTAAGTTTCTTGGCTGGAATGGGTCACGGGACCTTCTGGAATGGTCAAAGCATCATCACCAGGCTGCTGGTGCATTGTGGCATCATGTGGCTCGTCTAGGCTCTCTTTCCTCTCTTTAGTAATCTGGTCCATGATCACATTACCTTCCTTCATTCTAACCTAGTGATAACCACTCTTCAGGTCTATCTTGGAAAAGATAGTGGCACCACTGAGCTCATCCAGCATGTCATCAAGCTTGGTATTGGGTGTCTATACTTGATGGTTATGTTGTTGATGGCACGGCAGTCTACACACATCCTCCAAGTCCCATCTTTCTTTGGTACCAATAGAACATGAACAACACAAGGGCTTAGACTCTCCCTGATGTATCCCTTATCCATCAAGTCTTGCACCTGCTTCTATAGTTCTTTGGCTTCTTACGGATTCACCCTATAGGCTGGGCGGTTAGGTAATGGAGCTCCCGAGATGAGGTCAATATGGTGTTCTATGCCTCTAATAGTTGGTAAACCAGTGGGTATGTCTTCCGGTAATATGTTTTGGAACTTCTCAATGAGTTGAACTATGGATGGGGGAAGTTCTTTTTCCTCATAACCTTTCAACACACCTTCCTTAAAGATCATTAGTAGTACCTGTGTTTTACACTCTAATGATTTTAAAACTTGTTGAGAAGTGATGTAAAGGTTAGTCTTACTTGCCTTGTTACCTTTGTCCATCTCTTTTTGCATGTCTAGGACTTGCTGAGGACTCAAAGAAGCAAGGTTGTGCTTGCGGTTGTTGTGTGTGTAGCTGTAGAAGTTGGTGCGGCCATTTTGGATTGTCTCCTTGTCAAATTGCCAAGGTCTCCCCAGCAGGAGATGTCCAGCTTGCATAGGAACAACATCACAAGTCACCTGGTCAGCATATCGGCCTATGCTGAATGGAATCACCACTTGTTCACCAATCTTCAACTCAGTCTCATCATTTAACCACTTGAGCCGGTATGGTTTTGGATGCTTGGTCTTCTTGAGACCTAACTTGTCAACCAATTACTTGCTAGCAACATTAGTACACGAGCCACCATCAATGATCAGACTGCATACCTTAGAGTCTATGGTGCATCTAGTGTGGAAAATGTTTTCCCTTTGAATGGTTTTTGGCTCAAACATAGCACTTAGGGCTCTCTTGGTCACAAGTATCTCTCCCTCGTCTGGATAGTCAGTGATCTCTTCATCAGTACCAGTCGTTTCTTCTTCAGCCTCTTCTTTAGTCTCATATCCTCCATCTTCTCTGAGGATCATTACTCTCTGGTTAAGACAGTCTCAAGCATAATGTCCCTTCCCTTGACATTTGTAGCAAGTAATGTCATGGTTCCTAGGTGCAGCACCCTTCCCTTGATTAGTCTTATTGCTCTTGGAAGCCTCTGGTGCTGGATTCTTCTTGAACCGGCTCTCCACCTCAATGGACTTGCCTTTGTCATTGTTATTTTGTATTGGTGGTGTGTAAGTACTCTTGCTTCTACTGGTGGCTATGGTCCTCCTCTTGATGTGTTGCTCGGCTTGAATAGCATAGTGCAACAAGTCATGGAAGTGTTCATAGTTCTGCCTCTCCACCTTTCTTGTGATCCGGTCTTGTAAACCATCTAGGAATTGTGCCATCAAAGTCTCCTCAGAGTCTTGTACTTCCAAACGGTTCCTGAGTGCATCAAACTCCTCATAGTATTCTTCTACTGACTTGTTCCCTTGAGTGAGCTTCCTGAACCTCTTTAGCAAGAGTCTGTAGTAGTAACTGTTGAACAAGAGGGGTTCACTTGATAGAGAAAGATTAGAGGAATGGAGAAGGTTTGGAATTGGGGTGTCCGTACATGTCCATACAGTTTGGCCGTACAAGGCCGTACAAGAGTTAACCCAGGTGAACTTGGTCGAAAGTTACGCGAGGTAAATGTAACTCGACCAAAAGTTACATTTACCATTTACCACCCCGACTCAAGCTTGGTTCGCGGATAAGGAAGACCAAAAGGAAGAGCTGTGGACAGGCTGGCTCATGTGCCTCAGAAAGGAAGAGCATCTGGTCAAGATTCTGTTTAGCATCTCGCGTGTGAAGCTTCTTGTCCAAGTATTTGAATTAGGCGCCTAAACGAGCCTTGACTTCACACACTTAGTCTTCTATCCATCGAAACCTTATCCCTTTGTTGCCCTAAGCTTTCCTCTATATATTGTAACTCTCTTGTCGAGTATTAATCAATCAAGCAACTCATTTCTTTTCTCTTAGTCTCTCTAGTATCTCGGTTCATCCGAAATGGGTTCTTAGATCCAAATCTCCCAAAGTCTCTTTCTTTAGTCTCGAATCCTCTCAATCTCTTCTTCCATTCTTATTCTACTCAGATTCTACTCTAGATTTCATGGTATCAGAGCCAGGTTCACTTGAATCTGGGTTCTTTTGAGTTCGTTCATACAAAGTTTCATCCTTTTGTTCTCTAAAGTTCAAGTCTTAACCTTCTTGTTCTGGGAATGGAGAATACAAATACTACAGTCATTCCGGTTACCCTCAAGGGAGGAAACTACCTGCCTTGGTCTCGTGTGGTGAAGACAGTCGTGGGAAATAAGGGTCTTGGGAGTCACATCCTTGAGAGTGAAGCTCCAAAACTCATTACTCATGAAGGCGACAAAGAGGTGGTGGTTTGTGATGAAGGGAAGTGGATCCAGGAGGACAACCTGGTGATATCCATCCTCCAGAGCTCACTGGATCCGTCAATCTTGGAAGCCTACAGCTACTGTGAGAGAGCTAAGATCTATGGGATACACTCCAAAAAGTGTATGGAAACATCTCAAACCTCACCCGGGTGTGTGAGATCAAGAGAGCTATCAACAACTTAGCCCAAGAAGACATGGAGTTTACCAAACACTTGGGAAAGTTCAGAGCTTTGTGGTCAGAGCTTGAGATGCTGAGGCCTAGTACTACTGATCGGGATGAGCTAAATGAGAGACGTGAGCAAGACAAGGTCTTTGGCCTATTGCTTACTCTCAATGCTACCTACAACGATCTCATTAAGCACATCCTTAGATCCGAGAAGCTCCCAAATTTTGAGGATGTTTGCGCACAGATCCAGAATGAACAAGGATCTTTGGGGCTCTTTGGAGGGAAGGGGGAGCTCACTCTTGCAAATCAAGCTGAGGTGCCTCAAGCCAACAAAGCTCACAAGTATGAAGACCGGAGGTTCACTGGAAACTATGAAGAAAGGAGGTTTGGGGAAACTGTGATCATTGCAAGAGGCATGGACACAAGAAGAGCCAATGCTGGATTCTCCATCGTCACCTCAAGCCGGCCAAGTTCATGAAGGAAAGGGAGGCTCATGCAAATGTCACTTATGGTACAAGTGATCAAGCTGGGGCAGGAACCTCTAATCGGGCCAATGAAGCAGAAGGGAGTGAAGGGGGTGAGACCAAGGCGTTGGTGACCTATACTGCCCATCAGCCACGACCCAATGAGCATGAGTTCATCCGCAGATCTGAGATGGATGCCCTCATCAAAATGCTCAAGGATAATGGTAACAATCTTGGTAATATTAGTGGGTACTCATTTGGAGCATATAGGATTGCTAGTGCTGCTAAAACTGATAGTGGCGACACTCATTCTAGGATGCTTGGTCAATCTCACACTGCTCATAACATGTTTAAACCTTTGATAGTAGATTCAGGTGCATCTCATCATATGATCAGTGATACTAGTCTTATTAGAGACATTGAACCTGCGCATGGACATGTAATGATTGCTAATGGAGATAGGATACCAATAAGAGGTGTAGGCAAGTTGAAACTATTTGACAAAGAATCTAAAGCTTTCTATATGCCTGAGTTTACTTCAAACTTACTTTCTGTCAAGAAGTGTACCACTGATATGCATTGCAATGTTATCTTTAGTCCTAATGATGTGAAGTTTCAGGATATTGAGAGGAAACGGTTGATTGGGCAAGGAGTAACCAAAGGAGACCTTTATATGCTTGAAGATCTTAGTTATGTGCATGATCATAATTGCTCGTTTACTTATGTTCCTGCTTCTGTTTTAAATAAGACTGCTTTGTGGCATGCTAGACTAGGACATCCTCATGTTAGAGCTTTAAACCTAATGGTTCCAGGTGTTGTGTTCGAATATAATGATTGTGAACCTTGTATTTTAGGCAAGCATTGTAAGTGTTTTTCATAAATCCACAACCATCTATGAACATTGCTTTGATCTGATTCACTCTAATGTTTGGACTGCACCATGTTTGTCTAGGGAGAATCACATGTATTTTGTAACATTCATGGATGAGATGTCGAAATACACCTAGATAACCTTGATACCATCTAAAGATAGGGTGCTTGATGCATTTAGAAATTTTCAGAACTATGTGACTAACCAGTTAGTTTAAATTTCTTAGCTCAAATAATGGAGGGGAGTACACTAGCCAAGCTTTCAAGCATCATCTATCTCAACATGGCATACTTCACCAGACAAGTTTCCCCTATACCCCTCAACAGAATGGAGTAGGCGAGAGGAAGAACAGGCATCTTATGGAGGTTGCTCGGTCCATGATGTTTTAAGCAAATGTCCCCACGAGGTTTTTGAGTGCTGCAGTGTCTACAACTTGTTATCTCATCAACAGAACACCAACGAGGATCCTGGACAACCATTCCCCATTTGAAGTCTTGAACAAACATAGACCAACCCTAGATCACCTTCGGGTCTTTGGTTGTCTATGTTTTGTTCTTAGACCGGGAGAATTGAGAAACAAACTGGAGGCAAAGAGCACTAAGGGGATGTTCATGGGGTACTCACCAACTCAGAAAGGCTATAAGTGCTATGATCCTATAACCAGAAGAGTTCTGGTATCAAGGGAGTTGAAGTTCATTGAAGAAAGGGGGTATTATGAAGAGAAGAGTCAGGCAGAGTTAAAGGATCTTGCATCTGACAAGGCAGCTAACTTGAGGATCATACTAGAGAGTCTTGGGATTAATCTCTCCCAAGATCCTAAGGCTGGAGGAGGACAACCACAAGGTCCCCCCAACAATGAAGGAGAACAAGCTCCCCACTTCGACCATGAGGGGGGAAATGAACCAGAAGATCAACCAGAAGTTGGAGAAGACTTTGGTTCTCATGATGAAAGAGTGGAACAAGAGGACGAAATGGTGAACGAGGAGGAAGAAGGATTAGTTCAAGATGGAGGTCAGAACCAAGACCAAGAACCGGCTGTTGACAAACAACTAAGGAGGAGCACTAGGATCAGGAATCCACCAACCAACTGGGTGAACACTAGAGTGTATTATAATGCTCATGCAGTAGAGCATCCTGCTCAAGTTTCCTGCTCTCTCGCCCACTACCCTGAAGAGCATTGTGTCTTCATGGTGAATCTGGATGATAGCTTCATTCCTCAGTCTTATGAGGAAGCAATGAAGGACAAAGAATAGAGAGAGTCAGTAGGAGCTGAAGCAACCACAATTATCAAGAATGATACTTGGTATGAGAATGAACTACCAAGAGGGAAGAAGGCAGTGTCTAGTAGGTGGATCTTCACAATCAAGTATCTTGCAAGTGGAAATATAGATAGAAAGAAGACTCGGCTAGTGGCAAGAGGGTTTACCCAAACTTGTGGTGAAGACTATCTGGACACTTTTTCCCCAGTTGCAAAACTCCACACCATCAAGATAGTTCTCTCAGTAGCAGTCAACCTTAAGTGGGGACTTTGGCAGATGGATGTGAAGAATGCTTTTCTTCAAGGGGAACTTGAAGACGAGGTCTACATGTATTCTCCACCGGGGTTATAGCAGTTGGTTAAGGAAGGAAATGTTCTTAGACTAAAGAAAGCTATCTATGGCCTCAAACAATCTCCAAGGGCTTGGTACAACAAGTTGAGCACAACCTTGAATGGGAGAGGCTTCAAGAAATCCGAGTTACACCACACTCTCTTCACCCTCACCACTCCATCAGGTATCATTGTTCTTCTAGTGTATCTTGATGATATCATCATCACTGGAAGTGACAAAGAAGGTATTCAAAGCACCAAAAATTACTTAAAGTCTGTATTTGAAATCAAAGACTTAGGAGAGATGAAATACTTTCTTGGAATTGAGATATGTAGATCCAAGGAAGGTTTGTTCTTCTCTCAAAGGAAATATACACTTGATATTTTGAAAGATGCAGGTATACAAGGAGGGAAGTCATTCAAGACACCTTTGGAAGATGGATACAAAGTTCCTCGTGAGGGGGAGATAAAAGATAGTCCACCATTCCAGGATGCCAAGCTTTATAGACCTAACCATCACACGACCTGATATATGTTTTGCTGTGAACCAGGTAAGTCAACACATGCAAGGACCAAGGGAACATCACTGGAACATGGTGAACCGTCTCCTCATGTACCTTAATGGATCACCAGATCAAGGAGTCTGGATGGGATGCAATGAGAGCACTGAAGTGGTGGGGTATTGTGATGCGGATTGGGCTGGAGACAGGACGGATAGGAATTCTACTACTGGATATTGCACCTTCATTGGTGAGAATCTTGTCACTTGGAGGAGCAAGAAGCAGAAGGTGGTCTCTTGTTCGAGTGCTGAAGCTGAGTATAGAGCCATGTTGAAGCTCACAAACGAGCTGGTTTGGATCAAGGGTATACTGAATAACTTGGGAATTGAGCAGGCCACACCCATGACAATGCATTATGACAACCAAGCGGCCATCCACATTGCCTCCAACTCGGTGTTCCATGAAAGGACGAAGCATATTGAAGTTGATTGCCATAAGGTGAGGCAGATGATTGTTTCTGGAGACATTCTACCTTGCTATACCAGAAGTGAAGATCAGTTAGTCGATGTCTTCACCAAGGCAGCCAGGCAGAAAACTATAGAGTCCATCCATACCAGACTTGGACTCTTAGACCTCACCAAACGAGGTTGATCCCCTTGCCATGGGGTCTTTACTCTTTTCCTTGTTGAGGTTTTATCCCTAAGGAGGGTTTTCTTTGACAAGGTTTTTAATGAGGGAGATCTCATGGAATTCCAAGCTTGACCTGTTCCACATGGTCAATCTTGAGGGGGAGTGTTGAACAAGAGGGGTTCACTTGATAGAGAAAGATTAGAGGAATGGAGAAGGTTTGGAATTGGGGTGTCCGTACATGTCCGTACAGTTTGGCTGTACAAGGCCGTACAAGAGTTAACCCGGGTCAACTTGGTCGAAAGTTACCCGAGGTAAATGTAACTCGACCAAAAGTTACATTTACCATTTACCACCCCGACTCAAGCTTGGTTCGCGGATAAGGAAGACCAAAAGGAAGAGCTGTGGACAGGCTGGCTCATGTGGCTAAGAAAGGAAGAGCATCTGGTCAAGATTCCCTTTAGCATCTTGCGTGTGAAACTTCTCGTCTAAGTATTTTAATTAGGCGCCTAAACGAACCTTGACTTCACGCGCTTAGTCTTCTATCCGTTGAAACCTTATCCCTTTGTTGTCCTAAGCTTTCCTCTATATATTGTAACCCTCTTGTCGAGTATTAGTCAATCAAGCAATTCATTTCTTTTCTCTTAGTCTCTCTAGTCTCTCGGTTCATCCGAAATGGGTTCTTTGATCCAAATCTCCCAAAGTCTCTTTCTTTAGTCTCGAATCCTCTCAATCTCTTCTTCCTTTCTTATTCTACTCAGATTCTACTCTAGATTTCAGTAACTTGGCACATATTTCTTCCTCAGTAAGGCCCTCATGTCATCCCGAAGTACAATAGGGTCACGTCTAAGCCTTCTCCTTTTCTGAAGTCTCCCTATCCCACCATGACAAAGCAGTGTCAGTGAGTTGAGCATCAGCTAGAGAGATCTTCTGTGCCCCCGTGTAGTTATAGTAATCAAAGATGTATTCCATCCTTGTTTCCCAATTAATGTAGGCATCAGGATTAACCTTTCCAGCAAAGGTTGGTGGCGTGAGCTTCAAGTCTTTGCCTCCCTGCCATGGATGCTCTTCTTCTTGATTATAGTTTCTGCCTCGGCTCCTTCCTCTATCTCTGGCATTTCTCCTAGGTGAAGGGTGTTTCTCTTCTTCTTCCAGACTAGGCATATCACTATCAGTCTCATCTACTTCTGGTGGATGCTCTTGTTGCCTTTGTTGGCCTCTTGCCGGGTTGTTGTTTGGGTTATTGGCCTGATCTAGTTGGTTCTGCTCCAGACGAGCCATCCTCTCACTGATGGATTGCATGGTAGCTAGAAGTTGGACTATGGTCGCAGCATCAGTGGATGAAGTGCTATCTCGCATTGCTTATCCTACAAGATCTTTCAAGAACAAGTGAAAATATGGGAAATGGAAATTAAACAAGTAACAATATGCAAGGATATGGTTGATCTAATGCAAATGAATGGGGACCCACCTTAGGGTATAATAACACGCAAGGATGTATGCAATAAGAATGATATCCCAAGTTCCAATTAAGGAAAGTTCGACCACCCAATGTGAATATGTATGCAATATGTTTTTTATAAGTATATGAATGCAATCCGAAATTAAACTAAGGTGAGTTAGCAAAATAACTGGGGTAAATAAGGAGTACCTTTAGTGAATATTTCGTGTACCCAAAAAGGAAACCAAGAATATGCAACATGATCAAAAGGGAAAATCGAGATGCAACTATTAACTGCTAACACTTTTTTTGATTTTCTCCAAGGTATTCGAATCAAAGGCTATCTAGATCGTCTTCTTTCTTTTCTTTTCTGTTTAATAAACTAAGAAACCTAATAAACTAACAATGGCAGAAATCTAATACGCAAGCAAAACACTAACTTTTTATGATTTTTCTTAACAGAATGAAACGATCTAAAAAAAAGGAAGAGTTAACCTGATTAGGAGCCTTTCGGCTCTGATACCAAAATGATATGGGCACGGAAAGCATCCTTCTCAGACTGGATGGACAGAGGACAAGTATCGAGCTTGCTGGATGGAGTGGTGAAGAGAGTGGAATGAAATCTGCGGATGGAATGGAATGAGGGGGTATCCGGATTGCTTGCACTTGGAATGGATCAATGGAGGATGAGAAACAACAAATGGTCGTATAACCAACTTGCTATCTCACTGGATGATTGATGGCGTGAAGGTGGAGGATGGATCCTGGCTGCTTGTTCGTATAAACAACTCAACAAGGACAAGGGATGGAGATGGAGTGAATAGATTGAAGAACTCAATCAGATGGATCGAAAGTCGCCACAAACTCTATGGAATGAGCTTGATAAGACTAGGTTGCTCTCAATTCTGCTTCTCACACACACAAAAAGGCTTAGGGTTTTAGTTGCTAGGGGCAAACTGACCTATATATTTCATAATAGGTTAAATGATACAAGGCTGCTTATAGGGGCTTATATACTCGCCAATGCAGCTATGCCCTTATAGGGGTCTTTGAAGCAAATTGATTGCATGACTCAATCTTAGGACCTAATGAAAGCTTAGGCTAAACAATGCCTTGACTCTTTATTCGAAATAAACTAAAAAGGAAACAAAATACTGCAAGAAAATATGAATTGGTTAGTCAAAATATCAAGCATATAATTTAGATTCTTACCTTTGCTTGGAAGGCGCCTCTTGATGGGTTTTTAAATTGACTAGCCGTTGGAGAAGAGCCAAGCTTGAAGTGTAGTCGTTTTGGGGCTTGTCTCTTGCTCCTAAACTCACCGTTTCACTTAAGGGGCGAGATGGTGAATAAGGAAACCATCTCCTTATGAGGAATGATAGACCATAGGATAGCATTATCTTTTGGATCGTCTTGTATAACATAAGTTTGAGTCTTCTCTGATCCAGAAATGGAGAGCTTGTCTAGACGGTTTGTGATGTCATCTAAGTTGGGGTTGCTATTAACCTTGGCAAACAATCCTTCAATGGCTTCACAGAAGCTTGAAATCACCCCCTTGGTTCCTGATCTTGTTCTTGGTGCTTGTCTTAGGGTTGGGATGTTGATGCCTGGTTCTATGTCCTCATCACTCTCTCTCTCTCTCTAGTTGGCGAGTTGAGGTGTTTCTGGTGTGTAATATCCAGAGTCTAAGGGTGTCTAAGTTGGTGTGTCATATCCGATTTAGTCATCTAGGAGTATCAAGAGATCATCCATCCCTCTTGTGTCACCACTCAGTCCGCAAACCTTGAAGAACTTGAGTCTCTGATTCGTTCCTGCAAGGATCTATCCTCCAATCAACCAAAGAAGTATCCTAGGGTCGTGTCAGTTACCTTCACTCCTAATGATGTCTATTTTCAGGATATTGAATCTAGTAAGTTGCTTGGCAAAGGTGTGACCAAGGGGGACTTGTACCTGCTTGAGGACACTCAACCAACCTCTGATTTATCTTGTGCTTTTAATTCTGTTTCTGAATTCCCTAAAGACGTTTTGTGGCATGCTAGACTAGGACATCTTCATTTTCGTGCCTTGAACATTCTGTTGCCTAGTGTTTCTTTTAAAAGTGATTGTGAGGCTTGTATTCTAGGAAAACATTGTAGAAGTGTGTTTCCTAAATCAATGACCATCTATGATAATTGCTTTGATTTTATCCATTCTGATTTGTGGACTGCACCATGTGTATATAGAGATATTTTGTGACATTTATAGATGAAAAATCTAAGTGCACATGGATCACTTTGTTGCAATCAAAAGATAGGGTGTTAGATGCTTAAAAATTTCCAGGGTTATATCACTAACATTTCAATGTTAAGATCAAAATCCTTAGATCTGATAATGGTGGTGAATACACAAGCACAACCTTCAAACAACATCTAGCAACCCATGGAATTATCCACCAAGCCATTTGTCCCTACACACCTCAACAGAATGGTGTGGCAGAGAGGAGAAACAGACACTTAATGGAGGTGACCAGGAGTATGATGTTTCACACCAATGTACCAAAAAGGTTTTGGGGAGATCCAGTGGTCACTGCTACCTACTTGATCAACCGCACACCTACAAAAGTTCTTAATGATGCCACTCCCTATGAGGTACTCAACAAAACTAAATCATCCATAGATCATCTTCGTGTGTTTGGGTGTATGTGTTTTGTTTTGGTTCCAGGCGAGTTAAGAAATAAACTACAAGCTAGAAGCACAAAGGGAATGTTCATTGGGTATTCAACACATCAAAAAGGCTACAAATATTATGTACCAGAGACAAGGAGAGTCCTGGTCTCAAGGGATGTCAAGTTTATGGAATCAAGAGGCTACTATGAAGACAAGAGTTGGGATGATCTCCAAGACCTATCTCAATCTGCCTCTGATAGAGCTAACAACCTGACACGACCCTAGGATGCTGCTTTGGTTGATGGGAGGATAGATCCTTGCTAGAACGAATCAGAGACTCAAGTTCTTCAAGGTTTGTGGATTGAATGGTGACACAAGAGGGATGAGAGAACTCTTGATACTCCTAGATCGATAGCTCGGATATGACACACCAAGATAAACACCCTTAAAGCTCTGGATATTACACACCAGAAGACACTCGACAAGCTTTTAGAGAGAGAGAGCCATTAAGAGAGAACAAAAGACTTGATAATAGATTGCTTGGGTACAATAGGTTTTGCGGAAACTCTTAAATAAGAGAAACCAGAGAACAAACTCTATAGGGTTTCGAAAACATAACATAAAACTATAGTTTAAAAGATAACATAAGCTAAAATGGATAGTCTTCTTGTAGTCTTGGGACGAGATAGGGCCTAGGTGATTTGTAAGACAAGTCGTGGCCTCATTAAAAACATTCCTCCGGAAAACCTCGTGGGACAAAACCAAAAGCAAGGAAAAGAGCACACACCAAATGTCTTGCCTAAACACTAGCTCAGCTTGATGTAGAGATAGCTTGAATGGTGATCAAGATATCTTGGACCATCAAACCTTGTCCAAGACTTTCTTCTTGTTGTGGATGTGAAGTGAGTAATCCTACAACAGTCTCCTTACGTTTATTGGCTCTGGAAAAGGTCATGGGACCTTCTGGAATGCTGGTGCATTGTGGCATCATGTGGCTCGTCTAAGCTCTCTTTGCCCTCTTTAGTAATCTGGTCCATGATCACATCATCCCCTCCCTCTTGAAAAGGATTTGTGCTCAAATCTGGTTCATCAACAACAAAAGGAACCAAGTCAGTAACATTGAAGCTATTAGACACATCATACTTACCTTGGAGATCAAGTTTATAGGCAATGTCATTGATCTTGTGGATTAGTCCATCAATTCTTAGCATCAGCTTGGACTTCCTCCCGTTGGGGAACCTATCCTTCCTTAGGTGAAGCCAAACCTTGTCACCAACTTCAAAGAGCTGCACACGCCTTCCCTTGTTGGCTTGCTTCTCATAGTACTTAGTTTTCTGTTCAATGTTTTGTCTAGCCTTCTCATGGATTTGCTGGACCATCTCAGCTTTCTTCTTACCGTCCAAACTAACCCTTTCACATTCAGGTAATGGCATTAGATCCAAAGGAGAGGTGAGATTGAACCCATAATTTCAAAAGGAGAGTACTTAGAAGCAGAATGCATGGCATGATTGTATGCAAATTCACAATGTGGTAAGTAGTCTTCCCAAGTTTTCAAGTTCTTTTTGATGAATGCACGCAAGAGTGTTCCTAGAGTTCTATTAACTACCTCAGTTTGTCCATCAGTTTGTGGATGACATGTAGTAGAAAACAACAACTTAGTGCCTAGCTTAGACCAAAGAGTCTTCCAAAAGTAACTAAGAAACTTAGTATCTCTATCAGAAACTATAGTCCTAGGCATGCCATGTAAACGAACAACCTCTTTAAAGAACAAGTTAGTAATATGCAATGCATCATCAGTCTTATGACATGATATGAAATGTGCCATTTTAGAGAACCTATCAACAACAACAAATGTGGAGTCCTTTCCAACAATGAAATCCATGGATATGTCATTCCAAGGATGGTGTGGAATTGGTAAAGGAGTGTACAAACCCTGGGATTGGACTTGGGACTTAGCATGCTTGCAAGTAGCACACCTTCCACAAATTCTCTCCACATCTCTCTTCATGTGTGGCCAATAAAAGTGATCCTGCAAAACTTTAAGGGTCTTGGCAATCCCAAAATGTTCCATTAGACTGTCCCCATGGGATTCCCTAACTAATAGATCTCGTAGAGAACAATTAGGCACACACAATCTGTTATAATAAAACAAGAATCCATCTTGTCTAAAGTAGTGTCTTGCAGCAAACTTCTCACAAGACACATAAGCTTCTTTTAAATCAAGGTCAGTATCATACATATCTTTAATCTGCTCAAAACCTAGTAGCTTAGCATCAAGAGTGGTCAAGAGAACATACCTCCGAGATAGTGCATCAGCAACTATGTTCTCCTTACCTTGTTTGTATTTGATCACATATGGGAATGTTTCAATGAACTCAACCCATCTGGCGTGTCTCTTATTAAGCTTACTCTGCCCTTTTAGATACTTTAGGGACTCATGATCAGTGTGGATGACAAACTCCTTGGGCCACAAGTAATGCTGCCATGTTTGCAAGGCCCTCACCAAAGCATAGAGTTCTTTGTCATATGTAGCATAGTTGAGAGTAACTCCTCCAAGCTTCTCACTAAAGTAGGCTATGGGTTTCCTATCCTGCATCAATACATCACCAATTCCAATCCCTGAGGCATCACATTCTATTTCAAAGGTTTTAGTAAAGTCAGGAAGCATTAAGAGAGGTGATTGAGTAAGCTTCTCTTTAAGGGTTTGGAATGCGGCTTCTTGTGCTTCTCCCCATTTGAATCCTACATCCTTCTTGATTACTTCAGTTAATGGAGCTGCAAGGGTACTAAAGTCTCTCACAAAACGCCTGTAAAACCCAGCTAGACCATGGAAACTTCTCACTTCTCGTACTGTGGTTGGGCTGGGCCAGTCCTTGATGGCTTTGATCTTCTCCTCGTCCATCTTAACTCCATCTGCACTCACAACAAAGCCTAGAAAAACCCAAGTTATCTGTGCAAAAAGTGCACTTCTTCAAGTTGGCAAAGAGTTTCTCATTTCTTAACACATTAAGAACAGACCTAAGATGTTCTATATGATCCTCTAAAGTCTTGCTGTATACTAAGATATCATCAAAGTACACATCAACAAAAATGGCTATGAATGATCTAAGAACATGATTCATTAACCTCATGAATGTACTAGGTGCATTTGTCAATCCAAATGGCATAACTAACCACTCATACAAACCGTGCTTAGTTTTAAATGTAGTTTTCCACTCATCTCCTTCTTTCATCCTAATCTCATGATAACCACTTTTCAAATCTATCTTAGAGAAGATGCAAGAACCATGTAATTCATCAAGCATATCATCTAATCTAGGTATTAAGATCTTTTGATATCTTAGTAGAAATGTAACCAGAAAGAGATTAAGAACAGATTTAGAAAGGAAAAGACTTGGTTTAGACTAAACGAGAAGAAAGATTATGAGAGACTATTAAGAACATCTTGAGACTCGAAAACTTAGAAAGAACTGTATGTTTTATTCATAGAGAGAGTCCGGAATATATATGGAGGATTACAAGGGTTTCGTAGAGTAAAGAGAGAGCAAGTATGTGGTCAGAAGAGTAGGGGCGTTCCCTGGTTCAAACGAGTGGCTCGGTGGCTAGATGCCAATGACATCTTGACTAGATGCTCCTCACATTATAGCTTGCACCGGCTGGTAAGTTTGACCGTGCCTTATCCACAAACGGTAACCTTGGCGCCTAAAGCTTCAAGGTTACTCGAACGAAACCTTCTCTTCCACTCCAAGTAACTCACTTGTTTTTCTCATGGTAAGTATGCTCCTTTTACCTTTTTCACCACAGTAACTTTTGTTGTACGGACCAAGCCTTGTCCGTACAACCTGCCCTATTTTTGCACATTACCAAAACATGGTCTAATGACATTTTGGGTCGACCTTGTACGACCTGTACGGCCTGTATAGCCTTGTACGGACAAGGTCGACTCAAACCCTTCCCTTTTCCTCCTTCTCTATATTCAACCCAAAGTGGATACCTCAACTTAACACTCCCCCTCAAGCTTGACCACATGGAACAAGTCAAGCTTGGAAGGCTATGAGATCTCCCTCATTAAAAACCTCGCCAAAGAGAACCCTTTTTGGGATAAAACCCCTTGATGAGGGAAAAAGAGTGGAGACCCCATAGTAGGGGATTAGCTAAGTTGGGTTAGATCAATGAGTCCCAACCTCACATGGATGGACTCCATTGTCTTCTGTCTCGCTGCCATTGTAAACACATCCGCCAATTGATCCTCACTCCTTGTATAACATGGCAAGAACACTCCTAGTCCAATCATTTGCCTCACCTTGTGGCAATCGACCTCTATGTGCTTGTGGTACGGCCCTCCCTGGATCACTTGAAGGGGGCGTGGGTGTATGATAGATGATGATGATGGACTTTGCTAAAGAGCTATGGATTGCTCAGAAGCTGTTTTGCTACTCCTGAGACACAGGGGCGTCCTTCTTGATGTCTAGGATGATTCCAACAGAAGATCAACCTCCTTAACAATGGAAAGTGTTCATTATAGAACAAAGTAACCAGATCTCCTCAGAGAAGAAACGACAGAAAAAGTTTATTGCTTGATTGAATGCCAAAAACGTGGCTACAAGTTCTTAAAGCAGAAAATAGAAAACCTAATCCTAAACCAGATTGGTTTACTCTAACCCTAATCCTAATTGAAATTGGTTTACTAAATTCTAATCCTAATCCAATTCGAAATTGGTTTATTACTCCTAATCCTATTAGAACTTGGTTTACAAAAACTGAAATTAGAAATAAAGGAAATAAACCAACAAGCTGGTTCTTCTTGGCCTTCCCCTCCTTCTTCATGATGACCCACGACCTTAACTGAGTATTGGAGTGTCTCCTGATGAGATTTGAATCCTCCACGTGCTGTTGTAGCAAGAGATCTTCTCTTCTCTCTATCTAGAAATTCATAGATCATTCCAATGAGACCTTGAAACCGTCCATTAAGCTGCACCATGATCACTGGTATAGCTGACCCATACATTGTTTTCAATCCACTGAGTTTATGCCTGAATAGGATCGCACCAACTTGGTTCTTTCATGGAATACTGAGTTGGAGGCTATATGGATTGCTGCTTGGTTATCACAGTGCATAGTCATTGGTGTAGACTGATCAATCTCCACATGCTTCAGAATGCCTTTGATCCACACTAGCTCGTTTGTAAGCTTCAGTATTGCCCTATACTCAGCTTCGGCACTGGAACAAGAGACCACCTTCTGCTTCTTGCTCTTCCAGGTAACTAGGTTCCTACCTATGAAGGTGCAATATCCAGTGGTCGACTTCCTGTCCATCCTATCTCCTGCCCAATCAGCATCACAATAGCCCACCACTTTTGTGCTCTTATTTCACTCCATCCTGCTCCAAGGTTTGGTGATCCGTTTATATACATCACGATCCTCTCAACCATGTTCCATTGATGTTCCTTTGGGACTTGCATGTGTTGGCTCACCTGATTCACAGCAAAACATATATCAGGTCGGGTAATTGTAAGATAGATCAACTTACCAACAAGCTTTCTATAAAGCTTAGGATCATGGAATGGCCGGCGATCTTCAATCTCCCCTCACGAGGAACCTTGTACCCATCCTCTCGTGGCATCTTGGCTGTCTTCCCTCCATGTTTCCCTGCATCTTTTAAGAGATCAAGTGTATACTTTCTTTGGGACAGAAACAAACCTTCCTTGGATCTACATATCGCAATACCAAGGAAGTATTTCATCTCTCCCAAGTCTTTAATTTCAAACACAGATTTAAGGAAGTCTTTAGTGGATTAAATACCTGCCTTGTCACTTCCTGTGATGATGATATCATCAACATACACAAGAAGGACAACTATACCTGATGTGGTCGAGAGAGGGAACAAGGTATAGTCCAGTTCAGATTTCTTAAACCCTTTGCCATTGAGAGTTGTGCTCAACTTATTGTACCAGGCTCTTGGAGATTGCTTGAGACCATAGATTGCCTTCTTGAGCCAAAGAACATTTCCCTTCTTCACTAAGTGTTCCAGACCTGGTGGAGGATGCATATAAACCTTATCTTCAAGTTCTCCTTGGAGGAAGGCAATCTTCACATCCATTTGCCACAGACCCCACTCAAGATTAACCGCAAGAGACAATATGATTCTAATAGTGTGAAGCTTTGCAACTGGTGCAAAGGTATCCACATAATCTTCTCCAAAGGTTTGAGTAAAACCTCTTGCAACCAACC
>CAJHQP010003986.1:0-60324 GCA_905132765.1 Moricandia arvensis | reverse complement strand
CTCTAATCATGTTCGGCAAAAAAATAATTAGCGGTTTTCAAGTTTTGATAGTGATATTTAAACCTGACTTGTTTTCGTACTTATCCATTGAAACTTGTTAAATATTTGTATTAATAATTAAAAAAAAACATTGAGTACTTATCTGGATTATTATTCTTTTCGTTTCATTTTTAAATGTTATTGTAAAATTTTATTTTTTGTATAAAATAAATATGATTTAAAGATTTCAAAACAATTTATGTCACTAAATTATTTCTTTTATCTTTATATTTATTTAAAAATAAAATCAAAAGAAATTTAGTAATTAAATGAAAGTAAAATTGAACATTTGATCATTTTTAATTAGAGTGAAAAAATTTAGAACGATATCTAATTTGAAGGGAAAGAGTATTAGGTGCTTTAAACTTTTGTTAGGTTTATGAACCTCTTAAAAGTTCTGTATAAACTGATGTAGCCGACACATTATTGTGGACTTCTCTTACATTTTCGTTTTTAAGCTACAAGTATCAACCGTACAAATTTGTACGGAGAAGATTTTCAGTTGGCACTTGTGTCGATTCAACAAACACTAATAACACTCACAAGTCCATATACATGATAAATTACAAAAAGCGTCCATTATAGCTTCTAAGTAATGATAACTGAAAGCTCATTGGAGTATCAAAAATGCGTTCAAATGGGTATGGAATGCGTTGCTAGTACAAGTCCAAACACTTCAATTCGTGTACAATAAAATGTTTACGTTATTCTGTAAAAAAATGTTAGTCGTCCTTGTCATCGTCTTTTTCGTAACTGAACGGCAGTGGAACTGGTCTGAAAGCTCGGTACTTCCCGATATTATTCAAATGCTCATTCTCCAGCCTGTTTTAATAACCAAAAATCCGAAAATGAAACTTTCAAAATCCATGATAGTAAAACGCAAAAGAAGAAGTTTCTTGGTAATCCACAAAAAAGAGAGACATGCCACAACTGGAACCACCGTCCGAGTGTGAAGAAACTTAAACTCAAAATCTAATATTGTTTGCAACCATGCGAACCTCAACACAACGTTCAAGATCTGCAAATTTAATCTCAAGAATCAGTTGTGGAGAATGGAGATTACATAATCGAAACACACAATCTTTTTCTTTCTTTTTTTGTTTGAGATGATTAAACGTTTTAAATAGCTCAGGTACCATTGCAATGAAGTACACTCTCTTGTGTGGGACAAGAAGCTATCTCGAAGCTATGGTCGTAGAGGAACGGAGACGACGCCGGCAAGCTCGATTTTGAATCTCAGATAGGGGTTCTCGATTTATTTGCCCGAGAGTGTTTTATCAAGAACAAAGATTCATATCTGAGGATATCCACGCAAAATCCATGACCGTAGGCAAATACTTCATCGTAAACCCTAACGAAGATCATCATCCTCTCCCTGATTCTCACAAAATCATCGTCAAGGTAGTACACACCTGAATATTACTACATGAACTTTTCTTCCAAACTTGTTGATCTAAATAGTTTTATCTTGCATGGGATCTATTTGTAGGTGATGCCGCCTCAAGGGACAATGGTGCACGAAGCCGATAATATGGAATCTGGTCAGTTCTCGTTTACTGCATCTGAGACCGGTAGTTACTTTGCGTGCATCTCAGCCGTCGATCATAAGCCGGGGACAACGTTGACCATTGATTTCGATTGGAGGTCTGGTGTTCACTCCAAGGATTGGTCGAAAGTGGTGAAGAAGAGCCAAGTCGAATTAAGTCTTTTAGGGTTTGTTTTACTTATGATTTAGGGTTTGTAGAATGGTGTTTTTACTTAGCTGCTTGTGGTTGTTGTTGGATCTTGATGTTGCTAATGGTAGATGATGGAGTCCTCGGTTAAGAGCTTATTAGACACTATTGTTTCCATCCACGAGGAGATGTATTATCTTTACGAAAGGTAGAACATACAGTTTCTTTGTTGGTTTGAAGATAGATGATGAGATAAATGCTTATTATATATATATCTTATGGTTTGGTGGCATAATCAGGGGAGAAGAAATGCATGAACTGAATAGATCCACAAACTCGAAGATGGCGTTGCTGAGTTTCTTGTCGCTCGGTGTTTGTTTATCGGTTGGTGGTTTTCAATTTTGGCACTTGAAGTAGTACGTGCTCTTTTTTTTTTTTTTTTTTTTTTTTTTTTTTTGTGCACAAATTTCATTAATTCAAGCCTAAGGCGCTACAACGATTACAACCGGAAATATGCTCAACGGTAAGATCAACAACAATAACATGAAAACAATAAAACATGGGATAGAAGTGTTAAAAGGAGAGACTAGCTCGAAGTAGTGAGATCCGCGGATAATCTTCACTTGAATCCTTGAAACCACAGCTCTAAAGAGCTTCAAATAGTCTAAAAAGACGTTGAAATATCCTAGTGAAAGGGGTTTGAAGAGGGGTGGGAAGCCGACTGAGGCTAATGCACCCGTCAAACGAAAGAGAACAGCTCTATAACCGTCTATATTATCCCGGGAGACTAGGTGAATCTCAAGAGATCCGGGTAGCAAAAAGATCGGTAAGCGAGATGGTGAGACGGTTGAGAATGAGGATGTGGAGTTAGCTAGATCGACACTAGCGCCAATACGATCTTCCGACGAGACTATGTGAATCTCAAAAGTATCGGAAGTCAAAACGTAGGCCGGCAAGAGCTGAGAGGCTCGAGAACAGAAGCAGAGAGACCTTATCAGCCTGAATTTGGAACTAATAATCCAATATAACCATTGGGCTCTTAATCTCCTGGATATAGGGCTGTAGCCCTTACTGTGGAACCAGGCCCAAACCCGTGAGTGCCATCTGCAGCCCATTAGGGTTTTGGTGGGGGAGAGGTAGCCGCATGCGCCAAACTCAAAATTTTCACCGGAAAATTGTGACGGCGTCTCTTTGATTCCGGTGGAACTCGACCTTGTAGGGTAAAGCGCAGAGAAATCGATATGTTGAGGGTGCGGGGGCGGTGCGGTAACGGCAGAAACGGTTTTGACGATGAGGATATGGAGTCGCAGATGCAGAGCACGCGTCATGGTGGTGGTGACGATTCTACCTCGCCGGCGTGAGATTGAGGCGGCGATGGGATTGTCGCTGGCGGTGGAGAGGAGGTCGGTACTTGAGAGGTGAGGAGCCACAACGGAGTAGAAGGCTCCTCCGGTGAGGCAGATCGAATTTGACTATGTTCTCCCTCCACGGTAGCGGATCTCGTGGAGGAAGCTTGATGTCCTAACACCGGAGGTGGAGAGGGAGGGAAGTGAGGTCGGCGGGAAGGAGGGAAGCAGCGTGTGGTGAAGTCCTTGGAGAGAGTTGCAACTCTCAGATCTGAGACACCAAGCGGGGGAGCCGCCAAAGGAGATGAAGCGATGAACGGAGGAGAAGTAGTGGGCTTCAGAGAAACGGACAACAAGACCACCGGTTAGCTTCGGAGCGCCGCTTGAAACGAACCAATACGACTCAACCAAGACACCGTCAAAGAGGATACGAGCAATAAAAACGGTGAAGACGTAAGAGACGTTGATGCAGAGCATGGCTGAAGAGGACAGTCGACGGCGACGCCGGCGGCGTCGGGAGAAGAAGATGGAAGCGGCGCCTCGGTTTCTGTGGCAGGGGAAGTAGTACGTGCTCATATTGTGTTAAACCTTAATAAAAGTAGTTGTATTTTTTTTAAAGAGTTCATTTCGTCTTTGTCTTTTTGGATGCAAACATTGCAAGTTTCTTCTTTTCTTTTATTTCTTTTTGGATTAGGTTTACTGTGCTCTTATGCAGTTTGTTGTATTAAGGACAAAGATTACATATCAGAAGTTGGAAGAGACCATCAGTAGTACTCCCTTTCTCTCATATTGTTTTATGTTTTAGATTTTTTACACAAATTAAGAAAATATATAAAACTGTAGTTTCCAATGCATCATTTTTCGTAGTTAACTATTTCCCATAAATTTTAATCAATAAAATTTTAAAAAATGCTTTGAAATTTGTAGTTTATCATTAATTAATGCATTGAAAATTTAAAAAATAAGTATATCTTTTTGAAACGGTTTTTTTTTTTAAACATGAATCTTTTCGAAAAGAAGAAGTATATAAGATAGATGAGTCAATCCAGATATCTATAATTGATTTTATGTTGGAAGATCATCAAGCTTAACATAGTATTAAAACTCGATCCACGCAGTCTAACCTAATCCATTATCGATCCAGCATGAAGTCGATCCATTGATTTTTGCCTAAATATTCAGAGATTGACGTTTAAATGACCATCATCTCGATTAGGTGTATTAAAGACAAAAATCTCACATCTGAAGTTAGAAAATATACTAAATAATATATAAAAATAGATATGTTAATTCAATTTTCACCAATTGATTTTAGATTTTCATCTAGACTTTGTATGATGCTAATTTCAATTGCCTCGTTTATTTTTCCTGTTTGATTATCTTTATGATCGAAGCCATTATAGTTGTGGTAAACTGTTATGCATGTTCTCGTATTTATTCGACAGAAAAACTAATCTCGTACCATTATCATATCCTATAAATGCAGAATAAGTTTATAGTATAGCATCAGTGACTATGATTCATAGTCTAGTAGTTTGTAAACTTTGTATTACTATCTAGGATATGTCACCATCGATCTGACTTTTAATCTGTAATCTTATAAAGATTTAAGGCCTCCCTGGACCCTGATACAACCCGACTAATGCATAAAGCCCATAACATATACCGACAACATGGGAAAGACAATTATTTAAGCTAAGTTGACGTGTGTGAACGAATTATAAGAAAACTTAGAGCAGGATCATTGAGGGTCTCTTATCAGAGGTTCTTAACTTTTCTAAAATACGTTTCTTAACTTTTAACTAAGAAAACCTAAGATACGTCTCTTAAATAAGAGTCTTAAGAGCCGTCTCTTAACAAAAAAAAAATCAAAAAAAAAAAAAAAGAGTCAAATTTAGTTAATAACCTCGTTCTAAGAGACGCTGATAAACATGGTCTTATGACGCAGGCTATTTATCTCTCTGCATTGACCCAATACGACCAAACCTTTGAGTTCTGAAAAGATCTCTCTCTATGGCACGACACCGCCATGGATCTTCTTTGGGGCTCGATTTTTCTTTTGACGGTTTTTCTTGTCAGCGGATGACGGTTATTAACTACTTTATGTGAATCTTGACCGTCGATCATTAGCAGAGAAGAAGCTGACCACTGATTTCGAGTGGAGATCTGGTGTTCACTCCAACCGTTGGGAGGAAGTCTCAGAGTCATAGACTCATAGTAAGTTAAGATATCAACACGTGGCATTATTAATCTATGGTTAGTTGTTTTGGTTTAAGTGAAATTGAGCCTGCAGAGCCATTTTTATATTAGTAAACTACATAGGCTCTTCTTACGGTTTGTCATAGTGTAGATTGTGTTCCAAGATTATTTTATTAACCTGCTTGTGTTTTCTTGCAGATTATAAGATGCAACTTCTATTGGAGGTTTTAAGGGCACTTTTATCCCAGCACCCCACTAGGGGGTGCTTAAGTTTTTTTTTTTTTTTCGAATTAAAAAAAAAATAAATAAAAAAATAAATAAAAAAGACCAATCGCGGATCGCCACGTGTCGTGGGGCCTGCGGAACAGGACAAGCACCAGCAGAAGAACGACGCTTATTGTGCACACTCAAGCACCAGTTTTTTCTTTTTGTAGACCCCTTTTCCCACTAAGCACCCTCTAAGCACTAGGGATAAAGGTGCCCTAAGTACCTGCAGGTAAAACCATTTTTTGTGGTTTACGCTATGGAGAGAACATATTTATCGAGAATGTATATGCATAACCGTATATCAATCCAAATGCTTTGGGAAGAACTTCATTGTGGAATCATTATCCGTGAAATTATTCATCACATAAATTACATGTAATTGATCATCATATATAATTGAATTAGAATCATATAATGATATAATTGTATGAAGCAATGTTAAAAAAATTGCTTGTGTTTGTTGTTTCTAGCAGATGATGGAGTTCTTGGTTAAAAAGTTATTAGAGAGATTTGATACTCATCCGATTGAATGTATTCAGTATTTGATGTTTTAAAAAATTAAATTTGATGTTTTTCTTAAATCTAATTGTTTTATGTTTTTATTGATATAATATGTGGGAAATCTGAGTTTCAATTTAATATTAAATATTTACGTTAATTTGGATATAAATATAAGTTCAGATGAAATTAATCAAAAATATGTCAGTATTATATATCTTTTGTTTATTTAATACAAAGTTTGCATATATAAGTTCCGAAATATGTTGATAATATATATTTATACAAAATTCTGGTATTTAAGTTATACCGATAATACCAAAATCATATTCAAATATTAAGTTGGGAGCTTGTGGTGCAGTGGTCTATGTACCATGCCATTATTTTTGGTACTGGATGTTCGATCCCGTCTCCTTCACTAATATATTCAAATATCAAAAACTACTAATAGATCCATGAACCAAAAATATCTGGAAACTTATTACTGAACCAAACCTGCGGATATCTCCCTTACATAGAGCAGAGGGTAGAACCGTATAAACCATTGTATTAAAACTAAAACATGATAAATAAGTTGCAACTCACGGTATACAACTAGGCGATGAACCCTCACACTGAGGTCGCCTCTAGCCTAGGCCTCCCCTAGAGGAGGGAGGCAACACATAACTGAGTTCATTTTATTTCAAGCAAAAGAGAAGAGAAACTCTTTGTGATGGGTTTTGATGATCTTTGTTTTCTTATTGAGAGTTGGTTTGTTATGAACTGAAATAAGTCCTACTGATATGAAGTATCCTCCATATTCTCAGTTCTCCTGAGAATCTGCAAGAACAAGAGCCTCTGGTTCAGGTCTTCGTCCAAATATTTGATGAATATGCAATCACACATGGAGGGTGCAATTCTCAAGCCTTCTACCTTCTCCCCAAAACGATTCTCATCATCATCTAACACAGTAGCTGCTATAACCCTCTTGACCTCCTTAATAATCTCCTTGATAAAATCGGCTTCAGAGCTGCCACAAGAGTATAAAATCCTTCACATTTTTAACTTGCTAAAAAGTTCTCACAATTCACAAGTTTTAATTAGTGTGTATAAAAGAGCAAGGCGAAGAAGAATGAGTACGAGTGTGTGAAACAACCTCTTGTCTTTCAATGACAAGCCCATCTTGTCGGAGACACACTCCAAGGCTTCCTTCCACTTCTTGATCTGATCTCCACTAGAAACTCTCGCCAGCTTCCAAAAGTGTTCACCAAACTCACCTGTCTGTTTCCTAACGTCTCTTGCAGACACTTTGTAGAAGACTGGGATAATTATAAGCTCCCCTTGGTCCGCACGTTCCTTCATCTTCACCAGCTCGTCCATGCACCAGCTCGATTCAGCATACCTATAATTGAAAATGATTAATGTGTTGAATATTCTGAAGTACAAAGGTCGGTTTTGACCACGTGAGACAATCTTATGGGACCCATGAAAATGATAATGTGTTGAATATTCTGAAGTACAAAGGTCGGTTTTGACCACGTGAGACAATCGTATGGGACCCACGATTTATCTGAAAATTATGGGGACTACTTTTTTATTGTTGTTACTTTTAGATGGGTGCATGTGTACTATCGAGAAGTTAAGGTAGTGGTGGGACCTCTTGAAATACAAACACGACTAAATCTAGATGGGTCATTGTGTACTTTTTATTGTTTTTTTAATTTTTTTTTGAAACTTCAAAATGTATTTAAAACTATCTTTTTAAATTTTTTTTTAATATTTTTATTTAAAAAAAAATAAAACACATCCTCAAAACTCTACTCTTTAAATTTAAACTCTAAATAGTTAACCATAAGAATATAATAATATATATATTAAAAAAATTACGATTGTTTTTAATTAAAAAAAGCTAAAAAGAATATTTTAAGAAAATTTTATGTATATATCCTTTAATTTTATTTAATATGCGTGGATAAAAAAAAAAGAAAAACAACTGATTATAATTGATCAAACTTTCTGCATGGCCAAAAAAAGAAAGAGCTTGGCTCGGTGGGCCTTCTGACGAGTGACGAGTTCTCTTAACGCCTCTCCTAGTACCGCCTTATACGAGTTAGAACAGCAAAATATAAAAGAAAAAACAAAATTAGAAAGTTTTGGATTTCGTTTCAAGTTCTTTTTTATTAAGTTTTTAATTTGGTTGATTGGCTTTGCTTCTCATATTTACGAAAGTCAAATTTTGATTTTAGTTTTGACTTTATTCTTGTAATGTTCATCAGTCACAGCTTTCATTTTTACTTGTTTTGTGTCTTTCAATTTTAGAATAATGAAGTCAAATATGACACTGGAGCTAAGAAACGGAATAAGAAAAAGAGAGAAGAACAATTGATGTATATACAACACCTGGTAGAGAAGATGGCCAGTGCGATCCGCGACTCTTCAATTCTTACAAAGAGAATTGTGAGATCTTTGCCTCTCTCCTCGTATTTGTCAACGTAGAAGTTGATATCGTGTTTCTCAAATGCCTCAATGAGGTGGCTAATGAAGTTGTATCGCAGATCACCCCGATAATTGAGGAACACTTGAGGGACCTCCGTGGAAGAGGGTACTTTCATTGATCAGTTGAAGAGGTATGTACTTAAGTATGAATTTATATTATGCTAAGAGCACCAGTGCTAGATGATATGATATACTGGTAAATGGTTCCTGTGTACTTCATTTAACCTGGTGATACCTCGCTTCATTTATACCGACTTATGCAAAGGCGCATGCAGCATGTAAAAACATATAATATTCTCGTAATTATATTTAAATTGCGTCGAAATTTCTTCTAAAAAAACGTCGACATTATGAATTGTTTAATATAAATTCATTTCCTATCGTTCTGGCTTAACTGCTGAGGAGGACATGCAAATAATTTAAAATTTGGCGGTCCGAGATCTTCTGGAAGCAAAACCAGATCTCTTTTTTTCATAAAAACAATTTTTTTTCATATTAGATATTTTTTGTTTTTATTTAAAGAATTACACAAATTGCAGAAATTTTAAAAACATAAAACCAGAAAAAAATAAATCAATAACCAAACTAAACCAATATCGGCTTGATTCAAATCCCTAACTAAAATCGGTTTGAAGACAAAAAGGGAAGAACAAGCACTAAACAAGTTCACCGAAACCCCAAAAGACCATCACATCAGCTAGAACTCCCGTCATCAAAACCATTAAAAGACGTCGAACCGAAAAGAGGTGTAGTTTTAACCGGAAAAGATCGATGAACTTAACCGAGAAGAAACCATAGACGACTGCCTAAGATTGTGAAACCTTAGAGGGACGCATGCAGAAAAAGTGAAATTTGGAGAATTTCATGTAGAGCATCCGAATGGAGCAACCGTTCCATTGCTGGAGATTTTTAAGAAAAGTTCCAAAGAACCATGGATTTGCCGTAAATATCTCCTCTCTTTCTATATTTTCTTTTCTTTTCTTTTTCTTTAGGACGTTATTTTTTACTCATAAACCATACTCTAGAGGAGATTTTGTAGCATTCCCGATCCTGGAAAGGACCGGATGGATGGACCTAGGACCGGATGGATGGACCTAGGACGAGTGAACGAGCAATTGGTCGAGAGACCTCAAGGCAAGTGTTCCAAGGTTTGGATAGAAGGGTACAATGATCTAGGAGCTACACATAAGGCCGAGATATTTCAATAAAAATAAGGCTAACTTGATCCAGATCATGAGAGGTGATTATGATCAAGATATGATGAAAGAATGATCAGAAATGATCATGACTGATTAGATCAAGCCGGGAATGGACCAGGGGACTTAGTCACATGTATTTGGCCAAGGGAAAGGACCTGGACGAGCTTTAGAAGCTGAGTTACCAGCTGAACACTCGTTGGCCAGCTCACACCAGCTGGACACTCACTGACCAGCTTACATCATCGGAGGACTAGCTGAACACTAACAGCTCACAGCAGCTGAACATTAGGTGAAAACTCACTGACCAGCTCACAGCAACTGAACATTAGCTGAACATTCACTGATCAACTCACACTAGCTGAAGTAATAGCTGAGCTAGCTGGCGATCAGCTCAACTTAGCTGACCAAGCTGGTTGGCTACTGATCCAGATGGGTGGTATGACACTCTAGGTGGGTTGTTGGGAAGTTCCAGGGGCGTCTGATAACTTCCAAGACCAAGGGGTGCGATCTGGACCATTGATTTAATCATTGGTCAGGATTGTTGGCGAAAGGGTGCAACCCTTAGAAAGGAAATTGCTCCTTCTCCTATAAAAAGAGGGCAATTTTGTGGGTTTGCATGCATGCCAGATCTTCCTCCTACACCTTAAAACACAATAAAAACACAGAAATAAAAGGGTATATGGCCGAATTGAACAATCTAAGGCCAAGATGTGCATGCATGAAGGCAAGAAGGAGACTGTTTTGTGGGCAATCAATGGGGAATTTATGTACGAACCATTGATGGGTTTTGATCATTATTGAAATCACCCTACGACTTCTCCAGAGCCTTAGAATACACACAAATAGTTAGGAGAGAGGAGAGAAGATAGAAGGCCAGAATTCACTCTCCATGGCCAAGGCAGCCTTAAAGGCAAATGTGTGTGGAAAGGCAGATTCATGGGAAGAGATGTACGACTCATGGAGGGATCTTATCATGGATATAAACATGATAAGGCTTGATAAAGGTGTGTGCTGGAGGATCATGGTCGTTCATGATTAGGAGGGGCACATGATCTTACATGATCATGTATAAGGTAACCGATTTATGATTATTTCTCGGATTACAAATATATTTTTTTTGTAGGAACAATCATGGCCAAGCATGATTCACCCTTGAATATAATATATAGTGATTTTATCTAAGGACCAAGACCTTTAGGAAAGGATTGGATCATAGTTGATCTAAGTCATCCATAAGGGACGATGGTTAGATGCTACATCTCGGATAGTGATTTAGGGCGGATCATGGGTTGGTGTTAGTATCGATCATGATATCAATCATTGATCTGATCATGGGTAAGCATGGATGACCTGATCCATAGATTATGGATGAAGGTGTCGGATCTAACTTGATCAAATGATTCATATGTTGGAAGAGAAAGACAAATTGGCTTGATTGGTATATATTTCCATGACCGGTAAAGACTCATCAGTTCCGAGTCATGTCGGGTGGTTGGTTGATTGACTTAGGATATGATGAGATTTTTAGTCCAGAAGATGTACTTGGTACCATAAATTATAAGGTAAAAGGATGTTGGATAGTGCATGATTCAAGAAGAGGCTGGATGCATGTTCTTAGCGAATGAGGGTTTCTCGATGGTTACTTAGTTTGTGGGGTGGTTGGTTGAATGGCTAAGTACCAGTGGGGATGCTTTCTGTATGTTCAAGGAGATGTTAACGAGTTCATGGTAGTTGGTCGAGGTGTAAAAGAGTTGGACATAGTATATGGCAGCTGGGAACAGTTCGGTGTTAGCTCAGCTCGATGAGCTTGATTTACTAGCTCAATCAGCTGGATCATCTGGACTGATGAACTAACGAGCTTCGTGGATGTGGCAAAGGTACGATCTAGCAATACTCACACAGACATAGAAAGAATGGCTTAGGGGAATGGAACCTCAGATTCGTATGACTTGATAAGGTTTAAGATCAACCTCTAAGCTAGTTGGTAATTAAGTAAACTAACTAAGGCTGAGGTGATTCGACCGAACAAGTATTAGATTGGATTTAGCCTAATGGTTAAGTAAAGAATTTTCTGCTACGTATAAGTTGAAAGGATCTAAGCTAGGAATTGACTAAAGTAGTCGTAAACTAAGGTCTAAGATAGCCCTCGCCTTTAGGCGAAGTTATAGATAAAGGCGAAAAATGAGAGGTTCGGCCATGACGTGACCAGAACGACGGAGGACTTCAACCGCGGTTTAGACATACGTGATGGGGCCCTTCAAGTTGGTATCACAACATACTTGTTCTGTTATGGATGGTGCTCAAAGAAGTTAAGTTCAAATCGATATTACTTCAAAAAAACTAAGATGACTACGAAACCTTAAGTTGTTGTGAGCCAAGTGGGAGTTGAGGTGAAATAGGGTATCCTGCTTGAGAACATGGAAGTTCCAATACAGAACCATCTAATTCAATATTCACTCTCCAAGGGTAAGAACCTTAAAACGAGAAGGTTGGTCAATCTAGTAAATTAGAAGTGACAAAAAGTTTTGAAGGAGAAAAACAATATAAGACTTATGTCTTATAGACGAAATGACCAAGGGAAATACTTGGACCAGAGAGTGGCTGCGGTCGGGAAATGACCAATACTCTACTCGAGATAAGTGTTACTCATTGGCGACAATTCAGAATAAGTGAGCAATTGGAGATGTTGAAGATGGTAAAAGAAAAACATTACATGACTAGCATACGAGTGTAATCGGAAGAATCAACTAGGACTCATTATAAGTCAAGGTGATATTCCTTAGTTCAGGTCGGATGGGACAAACAATTCCAAGATGAATTCGACCTAAGGGAAAGGAAATATAAAACTCATTATGTTCTCCATGTTCAATGGAAGAGCGTGATATTGGGCCTCCTACTATGACTGGGATTGGGGTATATAATTGAACGCTTTTGTGAATAGTATGGGACGTTCATGGAAGTGTTACAATTTGGAGAATAGTATGGGACATTTTCTAAATGTGTGATCAAAACCAAAATCCTACTCATTTAGGTACCTAATGCAAAGAGAAATAGTAAAGTAATTGGCAATGCCAAGAAGGATGTTATGGGACGTTCTTTACGGTGTGGTCAAGAACCGTGGTATTGTCCATGAGAAGATAATTGGTAACACTGTCTTAGGAACTTGTGGTTGTTATAAGGTAGGCTGCACTTGGGGTAAACAGCCTGGGGAAACAAGATAGATCCGCTAAGCCTCAACTAAGGTTGGTGCGAGTGGCTTAGGCGTCTAAGTGATCCTACCAGGACTTGACCAAGAGTAAGCGTTATTATAGGCATCATGATGTGTCATCCAAGGCTTGACATGGCAAGTGACCTAGGGAAGGATCATGCTTGGTAAGGCAATCGAATCCAGGGAAAGGACCAAGGTTGACTTACATTCTTGAGTCCGAGAGGGATCTAGTCGGGACTGACTACAATCAAGTGGAAGATGATATGGTGTGATGATACTAAGTTCGCAAGACAACTAATTTCAGTAATGGAACATAGTCAAGATAAAAGACGATCTAGGCAAAAGGGACTAGAATCGTTAAAGGCCGAGTCAAGTGATGGACTAGAGCCATATACGAAAGACAGAGTCTGGTAATGGACCAGGGTCTGGTAAGTTGAACAAGTCTAGTAATTGACCAGGGTCAGGATAAAGATGATCAAGTCTAGAGAGGGACAAGAATCGCAGTACAACCAAGTTGGAGATTGACCTAGGGTTAGGGAAAGGATGATCAAGTCTGGGAGGGGACGAGGATCAAATGATGACCAAGTTAGAGATAGGCCTATGGTCGAAGGAAGACGATTGAGTCTGAAATTGGACTAAGATCGCAATATTACCAAGCTCGAAAATCTGTGATTGGGTTAAGGGAAAGATTAAGTTTGGCGAGAGCATGATCGTGTTACATGATGATCCATGAAGGACTAAGAGTTGAGAGTAGTTTGTTAGAACTCGCAGTAAAACGAGTAAAAATATTGAAAATGTCCACTAAGACTTGACTAGAACATCGAGTGGCTTAAGGATGAGAATACATTCTCTAGAACTCAAGTTATACAACAAGCACCTTAGGGACAGAGATTGATCTAGTCATTTGACTATGATGTATGATCTAGTCATGATGAACTAGGATCATGAAATGCACGATTATGTTCTTAAGGGACAAATCGTAAGGTTATGACCAAGTCTAGAGGAGACCATGGTCTGGAATATATGACCAAGTCCAGAAGGATGATTGATCCACGAAGGAAGAAGTCTAAGAGAGATAAAAATTAGACAAAGAGATATGAACTTGGTGAACATTCTAATCGCAACATGGAAAATTGGGACGACTTCATTAAGTTAAACAAGGATTGACCACTTGGTTTGGATTAAAGTTAATATCCTTCCAAGTGGGAGAGACTAGTTATGTTGTTGGTCAAGGAATTGATCGTTGAAAAGGATCATGGGGCATGATGCAGACAATTTGGTTTGAAGAACCAATCTAATACTTTCTATATCCAATATGAGAATCAGTTCTATTGGAAAACTTAGTCGGAATACAAGGTATACCACCACCGAATTCGACAACAAATTTATGTTAAGTGGGGGAGACTTGTAGCATCCCGATCCTAGAAATTACTGGATGGATGGACATAGGACGAGTGAATGAGCAATTGGTTGATAGACCTCAAGGCAAGCGTCCCAAGGCCTGGATAGAAGGGTAAATGACGTAAGTTGTACATAAGGCCGAGATATTTCCATAAAATGAGGTTGACGTGATTCAAATCATGAGAGATGATTATGAACAAGATATGATGAAAGAATGGTCAAAATGATCATGAGTGATTATATCAGGCCGAGAATGGGCCAATGGACTTAGTCACATGTATTTGGCCAAGGGAAAAAAGCTGGATGAGCTGTAGAAGCTGAGTAACCAGTTGAACAGTGCTGGCCAGCTCACACTAGCTGAACACCAGCAAAATACTACATGGACGCTCACTGACCAGCTTACATCATCGGAGGACTAGCTGAACACTCACTGACCAGCTCACAAAAGTTGAACATTTTTTGAACACTCAGTGTTCAGCACACACTAGTTGAAGTACTAGTTGAGCTAGTTGGCCTAGTTGGCGATCAGCTCAACTTAGCTAACTAAGCTTGTAACATCCCCGATCCTAGATAGGATCGTCAGGACGGAACATGTGACGAGAGAACGTGCAAACGATTGTAAGACACAAAGGAAAGCTTTCCATGGTCTGAATATATGTTAAGTCCTAGTGATGATTGATACTTAGCCAAGAAAACAAGGAAAAGAGGGAAAATAAGTAGGATCGAGCTAAGGAAAGAGTGAAATGAGCTGGATGCAGCTTCGGGAGCTGGATGGAGCTTAAACGAGCTAAACTAAGCTGAGGGCGAGCTGGACTAAGCTCATGCTGAGTTCAGTGAGCTAATTCAGCTTAATCAGCTAGTAGAACCTGCTCATTCAGCTGAACCAACTGTCAGGGAGCTCAACTCAGCTTGGTGGAGTGTTCGACAATTGAGCCAATAGGTTAGGTCGGCGTGGTTATCAGACTGATGGTCATATCAGGTACGGATCCGAGCTTGGTTAGTGAAGCTGAGGCACGTGTGGGAAGCGTGCTAGGCGGTTTATGGGCCGAAGAGGCGTGGGTGGATAACCGTCTAGACGGTTTCCAAAAGGCACCTTTACACCCAAAATGGTTTTTGGCCGAGTTCTCTATATATTTCGGGCCTTTGAATCCGTTTTTGACACATAATTTCCTAAGAAAACTCACGAAATGATCAGAACACAAAGGCAAATCGAAAAAGAAGAACTTGGGCGATTTTTGGAGGAAGGCTTGATCGGAATCAAGCCAAGAAGGCAATCCGACTGCAACGTCTTGAAGAACGATCCAAAAATGGGTCATAAGGAGAAAGAATAGTGTATTGGGACCCTGACTCTAGAAAGAACTTCCAAGGTGAGTGAATGGACCAGATAAACCATCGTCCATAACCTTCAGGTGATTCAGACTGGTTTTATGGCGATCAGCCAAACGGTTACATCCTTCTCTCTATATACTTGATCATTTCCTTCTTTTTCTGCATGAACGATCGAGTAACTTAGGCCTTAGAGACGAAAGGACCAAGGCGGTAAGCCGGTCTGATCATGTGATTCGTTTCTTAAGTGTAGGATCTGATAGATCCTAGCCAAAAGGCTTGATCGGGTTAAGGCCAATCCAGATGGTTCAGTGGTAAGACAAACGGTTATAGATCTGCGAACTAGACTCGATCGATCCGGTTAAACGACTTCATAAGTCGAGTATTATTAAGGGGATTTCGGGTTGAACTTAGAAATAATTTGAACATAAGTTGCACATATAGAAACCACACACTAAGTCATCGTTAGATTGCTTATGTTTGTTGTTGGTTTCATTAAAAGATGGTGATCGTGGGAAGAATTTGTTTTAGCCATGAATACTCTCAACCAAGGATGAATGGGTGGTTAGATAAACTGATTAGGATCAATTACTTTATAATAGCTTCTAAGACAAACTTTCATTGTATCAAATCCTTGTGCAGTAAATAAAGAATCGTTTATCTCTTATCATATTCACTCTATTATACTCACATACGACTCTAAAAGAATGAATCACATAATTAAAACAAGCTGGAAATGTTAAGGATAAGGCCTTAAAATGAACCGAATGCCTTAGAAAAAAAAATCAGGCTTGAATCTTAGTAACCTCACTAGACTTAAAGTGCGGGTTAGGGTGCTTTAAGTTGGTATCAGGGCATGCTTGATTCTAGGATAGTTGGGTTATGGGGAAAACCCCTCATTCGGCTTGGATCTCACGGTCATGTTTTGTTAGCCTAGGATGTGTTATATATGTTGCGGTGATTCGCTAACATATTTTATCCTAAAACTGGAAGAAGCAAGACCAGAAAGGGAAAGAAATCCAAGGGGTGGATGAGGGCGTGAACCCCTTGAACCTAAGTCCAATTAGAACTGAGATTGGACAAACAGAAGGGGGGACACTACTGGTTCAGACTAACCTTGGAGAGACTCGGTCCATGGATTCCCAAAACCACTAGGATCAGCATAAAGAGGAAGTCGTGGAATCCTCTAATGCGGTACATAACTCGGCTCCACCGGGTGGAGCGAATGAGGAAGTTGTGGGACAAATAAATCAAACTGTGGAACCGTCCATGAGGGATGAGTTTAGTGCACTAAAGACTATGGCTACCCAGATGACCGCACTGACCCAAGCGGTAAAACCATTGGTGAATTCTTCTGTGGGTCAAGCAACTCAAATCCCTATGACTATACCTTTAGTCGATGGAAGGGTTAGAGAGACGGCTGAGAGTCGAGATCGATCCACCAATCAGAGTTGTGAAAAAGGTGAATTATCTGAATGTACTGAAACACCTATCCCGCCTGGGAACAAGTCACTTTAAGGGTAGTACTGATCCGATTGAGGCAGGTGATTGGGGGAGTGGTTTGATCAGAAACTTCGAATCAACTCACTGTTCGGATGACTACAAGAAAAACATTACGGTCCACTTCCTGGAAGGGGATGCGCATAACTGGTGGTTGGCTCTAGAAAAATGCACAGGAGGGCGTATTGAGAGGATTGAGGACTTTGAGTACGAGTTCAACCACAAGTACTTTTCAGCCGAAGCATGGGATCAGCTTGAGGCAAAATTTATCGACCTATCCCAAGGTCGCAGAACTGTCCAGGAATATGAAGAAGAATTCAATCGATTCATACGATATGTGGGAAATGAATTGGAGGAGGAAGCGGTACATGTGCGTAGGTTCTTCCAAGGCCTACATGTTGAACTTTGCATCCATTGCTCTGCATGTACCTTCAATACTGTCTCGGAATTGGTTGAAAGGGTGGCTTTGCTGGAAGCTACTCTTACTGAAGAGAATCGTGTTAGGTCTCACTCTCATCTGTTTTTGATTCGCAAGGCAAGCGATCAGAAGAGGAAAAGGGATCAGGTCGATGAAGATTATAGGACTTCGGGAAATTGATATGAATTCCCCAAGTGAGGTAGGAGGCACGTGGGTGAATGATAGAGGGCAATGGGCGCATGCACGTAGATGTGGCAGCAAGGACCATGCGACCCAAAACTGTCCAAAGATGGATCAAGGGCAAGGAAAAGTGACTAGTGATGATGCTAAGACATGTTACCATTGCAGAAAGATTGGGCATTTCAAGAGAGAATGCCCAAAATTGCAAGTGGGGAAAAAGAGGAACCACGTGGGTGTAAACAGGTTGGCCCAAGACAAAGGGCAGGTTGTGACACCACAGGTGTATGAGCTTTCGAAGAAGTCTGGCGAGACTAGCACCTTCCAAGCGATCAATGGTACGTCACTAAGCCATGACTTATTCTATTATTGCATTGCATGGAACATAGAATGGATAAATACTTAGCCTACAGAATAATTGTAGGGACATTAAGTATTGGTGGTGTGAATACACACACACTTTTCGATTTAGGGGAAACACATAGTTTTGTAAACCCTAAGATGATTAGAAGGAACATGATGGTTGTTTTGGCATAGTGAATGCAGTCGAGGGTAAGTTCATGCAATCACTAGGACTGGTTAAAAACATTATGTGGACTTAGTAATAGTCCGCCTTAAGAATCACGAAGTGATCTTTGGCATTGACTGGTTGGAAAAATACGGGTCACTCGAGACTGCCACCGAAGGCAAGTTTGGTTTGAGGGCGGAACTGAATCGATTGAGTTCCAAGGGATAAGGCCGACTTAGGGTAGTTTAGTGGTCTCGGCGATCCAAGCATAATGGATGTTCGAAAAGGGTTATGAGGTCTACTTGGCTACAATCACCACGACCGAAGTTGGAATAGATGTCTACTTGGCTACAATCACCACGACCGAAAAGAATTCTCTGATTCAAATTAAAAATAATGCATTTTTATTTATAATATTTTAAATGATTTTATATTAAAACTCTGAAAATACATATAAACAAAGTTTATAGGAAAATATTGTATTAATTATTTTAATATTTCATAAATTATAGACACAATATATATAAATGTATATGCTATATATCTTTAATAAAAAAATTATAACATAAAAAGAATGTATTAGTTTCACTATTTGTTTTCTCTATTTTGTACTATTAAAATTTGATTTATATATAAACAAAAACATGTTGATATTTTTATTTATTTATAATATAATTTTTTTAATGGAAATGTGATTCTAAAACGAAATTGTAAGTTTCCAACGTATTTTAAATATGATATTTTAGATGTGTTTTGGAAATGAGATTATGTAAGATTTTACAAGGTTTCGATTTCAGAGCAGAAATAAAACTTCCATGCAATCTCGGCTATTACATATTTAAGAAAGTTATTTTGATTTTAGTTTTGATTTTTTCTTGTCATCAACATCACGAGTTACAATTTTGTTTTTATTTGTGTTTTTATGTCTTTTTATTATATTAAAGTCAAAATATGACAGTCGGGTGAAGACTTCGCAAGATAAAAAAGAAAGAAAGAAAAGAAGAATTGACAAAATTTCTTTTTTGGAGAGTCAAAGAACTGAAAATTTCTATCTAGTCAACCTACGCCACAAGAAAGATTAAACAGTTTGGTTATGTTGTCGTCCAAAAATATATGATCATAAATTTTGAGTATAAAAGATCGATAGATGATTTTGTAGAGAAGTGAGAAAGAAAGAAGATATTTTAAAAACTGATAAAATTTTATTAGTTTTGAAGATATTGTAACTTTTTGTTATATCTTTTTATCGATAAACTTTTTTATATATAATTTAAGAGCTGAATTGTTGTATTTCGTAGACTTCGAATAATTGCACTGCTCAGTACGCACATAAAAGCTAAGAGCCTAAGAGTTATGTATTACAACACGTGATAGAGAAGATGGCCAGTGGGAAGAACTTCGGTGACTGCAGAGATTAGTTAAACTATAAACTTCAGCCGTAGTAGCAACTTTCTTGCGCTCCCTTCGTGCTAGTTGACTTTTTTTCTCCGAATCAAATAGTTGACGTTTTCAACTTTAAATTCACCAAATTTGTTGTTTTTTTTATTATCTCAAACTGTCAGTTTTCAATCCAATTTGAATCCATCTAATTATATCATTTTTATTTTTGTTCAATCTTAACGTCTAAACTCACTACATAGTCAAGCGTACACGTGTATAGTAGATTTGAACCCCCACCCCCAACAAAACGTAAGAGTTGAAATATGAGAGGTCGGTCCGACTATTATTCTATAGCGGGTTTAATATATTACATTACATATGTAGTTTTTTATTTAAAAAAATTCACCAAGAGACTCAACAAAAAAAGGTAAAATAACAAAAATATAGCCGTTTGCAAGTAGAAATCAGGAACCGAAAACACATATTTGGGTAAAAAGCAGAGAGGAAAGAAATCATAATACTATAATGAAACAATACGTCACTAATACAAGTCACTAATCTGATGTATGAGCTTCTGACGCATCAACTCTTTTGAAACACATGAGTTCGTTGACTTTTTCTGTCAAAGAAAAAATCTAAAGAAAAGCAACTAAAAACTCAAAGACGTTACAATAAAAACAATACAATTGTGAAACCCGTGAAATGCCTTATTATTGAAATGCTGAATTGAAATACAACTCGCGTTATGATATTCACGTTTTTATAGTTTAAAATAAGAAAAATATTCAGTAAAGTTTAGATATTTTTGATTAAATAAATGGAGCAATTTAAAATTTACAAGATATAAAAAATTAATAAATATATTCATATTTATATTATTTAGAAATAATAACTAATTTTATAAATTATATATATATATATATACTTTTAAATCAATTATTTTATTAAATACATTACGGATATGTTTTAATAACAACTAGAGTTTGATCCGTACATCCACGCAAATATTTTTTTTACTTTATTATAAATAATATTTATTTTATAAGTAATAATATATATTTTAAAACTTATCTGTTTTAAATAAATATTTATAATAATTTTAACATGATAATTTTATAATTTATATTGAGTGGTTTTATTTTATTTTGTAAACTATCAATAATATCATCATATTTTTAGAACTTTTACATCCACACCAATGTATTTTTATTCTTTTATGGATCAAATTTTAAAATAGTGATGCATAGTAAAATTGTTGTATATACTATTTAAAATATATGGTGCTATATAGTTTATGTTTTTCAACATTTATCATATTGAATTTACATTGGACTATTATTTATATAAAAGTATACGTAACGTTGTGTATTTATATATTAACTTATATATTTTATAAATAATTTTTTTTATGAATTTATCATATTGATTTTTTATATAGTGGATTTGAACCCCCACCCCCAACAAAACGTAAGAGTTAAAATATGAGAGGTCGGTCCGATTCTTATTTCTATAGCGGGTTTAATATATTGCATTACATATTTCTGTTTTTATTTAAAAAAATCACCCAGAGACTCAAAAAAGAGGTAAAATAACAAAAACATGGCCATGCAAGTAGAAATCAGGAACCAAAACACACATATTTTGGTAAAAAGCAGAGAGGAAATCATAATACTATACCGAAACAATACAATTGTAAAAAATAGAATTTTCTTCGGTGAAAACACGTCATTAATATGATGTATGTGCTTCTGACATCAACTCTCTTGAAAACGTGAATTCGTTGACTTTTTTTATCAAAGAAAAATGTAAAGAAAAGCAATAAAAACAATACAATTGTGAAACCCATGAAATGCCTTATTATTTAAATGCTTTAACAATAGAAAGGGTGAAATGCTGAATCGAAATACAACTCGCGTTGTTATATCTCACGTTTTTTATGGTTTAAAATAAGAAAAATATTCAATAAAGTTTAGATATTTTGATTAAATAAATGGAGCAATTTAACATTTACAAGATATAAATTAAAAATTAATAATTATATTCATATTTATATCATTTAAAAATAAATACTAATTTACTACTATTTTAATACATTAAGACTTAGAATTTGATCTGAGCATCCACGCAAATAATTGTTTAACTTTCTATAAATAATATTTATTTGTATAAGTAAGAATATATATTTTAAAATTTATCCGTTTTAAATAATTATTTAATATGACATTTTAAAGGAAAATTCTCAAAAATATCACATTCCTACTACCATTTTTCATGTTTACTTTAATCAATTTTACTCTTATTTTTTAAGAGGAAAAAACACACTTATAACCCTTGGGTTAATTAATCTAATACTTAGGGTTTAGAGTTGAAGGGTGAGGTGGGGTAGGGTGGAATAAGATTTAGGAATGTAAAATTTAGGATTTTAATTATTTTTTAAAAAAAATTGCCTCTTAAAAAAATTGTATTTATGAAAAAGTCTATTTAATGAAGGTAAATAAAAATAAAAAATAGTACTAATAATGTGGTACACATGAAAATTCCAAATTTTTTAAATATAATAATTTTATAGTTTGTATTAATTATTTTTGGTTTTATATTGTAAACCATTAATTATATTATCATATTTTTAGAATGTGATTTGAATATCTGTATCAATGTATTTTTATTTTTTATGGATCAAAAATTTAAAATAACGTATAGTAAAATTGTTGTATATGCTATTTAAAATATATGGTGCTATATATTTTATTTTTTCAATATTGGCCTATTATTTATATGAAATATACATAACATAACATATACAAATGGTTCTCTTATATGAATTTTATTTTAGTTATAACTAATAAATAATAAAAATATAAGTATATAGATTTTAAAATTTTCTTGACTATTTAAATATAGTTTTATTAATTATTTACAAACACACACATATATATATATATATAGATAATAAATAGGAAAAAAAAAAATATTAGAAACTAGATTTATTAATTATTGAGTCAGAAATTTTTAGATAGAATTTAATTTGGAAATGTATTAATTAAACATGAAAGAAAATCTTTATATATAAAGAAGAGTTTTTCTCTCTTCTAAGGCTGCCACGTCATCAAATCGTTAAACCACATGCTGACACGTGTTCCTCATAATACAACTCTGCGTTTGGTGAGTCAATATCTATAGGCGTCATCTTAATGTGGGCTTCATATTTTGCAAATGTAACAAGGCTCGATATCAAGCATTCCTAACCCGCTAAGCGCCTCCATCTGAACGTTAGGGTTTTTCCCATTATTTGATCTCCGCCGTTGGGGAGACTGATTTGTTTAAGTTGGCCTAACGATTTGTCGGTGGTGTTTCGATTGCGTCTTTTGAACTCCTTACCATCAATCTAAACTAAACCGCTCACAAAAAACGGTCACTTCCGATCAACCCCAATAGAAGTCGACGTCTATGTCGTATTAATTGGAGTTCTTATCACCAGCCATCGGCTTCTGGCACCGTTATGGAATTCGTCATCATTCAAGCATTCTCATTAACGCTCTCATTAACACCATCTCCCCACTCCTCACACGGTCTTTCATTCAATACATGTCCTCCTTTCCATTGTTTGATTTCACATCTATAAATATGTAAATATGTGAGTTTCTCTCCGTGAAATTCATCAGTTTAATCTTTCCATGCCTGCGTGAATGGTTGAAAAGAATGGGTACGAGGCTTGTGATCTCTTTTCTGATTTAGTTCATTGCATATCATATTTTTTTTTGATAATCCAGTATCCGACCACTGAGCGTGGTCGACTAGCCCATCAGGCCTAAGCCTACGCCATTACATGAATTTTTAAGCCTCTACTTAAGGGCCCCTGGTTACGCTAATGGTCTGGAGCGCTGGGGGCTGCATGTGAATACCCCAGTGGCCCGAATAAATGTTTGCAGCCGACGGGGATCGAAGCCAGAGTATTGGGGCCAACGGCTCCCTCAGCTGGACATCTCACCGCCACCAGCCCACTTAAGCGGGTTTGCATATCATATTATTAATTTGTATTCCTCTTTGATATTTTTCAGCTTCAAAAGTTTATGGAAAACTTAGATTTCGAACATCACATGGTAAATACGGACAACTATATATTTGCATGCATACTACATTAATAAAGAAAAGAAATAACAATAATTAAGATTCGCATACTTTCTAATACTTAATAGTATTAACTATAATTACAAAAATCAACTACAATATGTATATAGGTAGAAATGATTCGCATTACATAAAAAGAATCTTAGGGTATTTTTGTGACAAAATTTTTTTAGCTATCATAGGATATTTCTCAAAAAAAACTTAGGTATAATTCAATTTCCAAAACAAATAAAAATAGATGAGGATACGTCTAGGTGCGTAAAATTTGAACCCCCCCTAATAATAGAATAATGTCAATTAATGAAATATATTTTTTCTCGTTTTGGATATCAAGAAAATTCGAGCTTAGATTCCTGTAAGGGGGTAAGATTCACCGATTCAAGAGGTGGAGTAGACTTTGACTTCGTGGACATTGAAGCACAAGATCAGATATCAAATGTCACTACAACATCACAACTACGTCCATCTTCTTCTTCAACGACCTTTACTAGTGAACATTGTAATAATGAACGTTCTAAATCATTACTACGTTCTATCGTTATTCAGTAGAACTTGGTAAACATATTATGAAAAGGGAGCCTAATAATAATGTATATTATTAAACTCTATAAGCTTACATGAAAATAAATGTGAAAATATTTCAATAAACTTAATTTGTTTCCTTTTGTGTCACTGGATAATTCACCCATTCAGTGTTTCTATAATAAAGAAAGTTTGTACACTAAATCATCTTCCATGAAAGATTTCATATTTTCTTACAAACATTGTTATTAGAAGAAGACACTTCATGAACAAACTGTAACCTATTATCAGAACAATAAAAAGATCCCTGTAAAGTTGTCTTTCCCAATGTACAAAAGAATCAACATGAGACCAGAATCTTGAATCTGTTTTTTACATTACAATCCTAAAGCGTTAAAGCTTTTTACACAAAAGATTCCAACACTTGAGTTGAAACAAAAGAGGAGGTTCATTAACCAAATAAAAAGATTCATTTAAAAACTCACAGATCTTCTTCTTTTCTTAAGTGATTTGCTCTTCTTTAAACCTCAGACGCGCAACGGGCTGCTGTTGGTTCAAGTTAACAGTCACGGTGTTGTGTAGATTATTGTTTGATCTTAACTGATGGCTGCTGGTTCTAGCAGCTGGAACGTCATGGTTATGTTTCCCTTCATATGTTGTCACAACAGCTTTAGGTTCATTTGCTGCTCTCTCTACATGTTTCCTCACTCCACATCCTGGTGTTGTACACTTATAGTAGCTCCTGTGAATAGATACAAGAGCCTTAATGAGAAAAGACCAATGAAAATCTAAAGAACTCGATAACCGGTTTGGTTTTACAGTCTCACCTTGGATAAGGGTTTCCTTTGACTACTTTCTGACCATACTTTCGCCATCTGTATCCATCATCTAAGAGATCAACTTCACTTGTGGTTTGGACAATAATTCTAGGCTCTGTCACGGTTCTTTGCGTTGAAGAAACTGGTTCTGAAACCCTGACTTCCATACATCTGCAACATAAGGGATGAATGTAAGAGGGGCAGTCACATCTCTTTTAAGTTTTTGTTTTTGTTTTACCTTCTCTTGGGATCAGGCTCATTCTCTTCCTTATCGACTTCCTGGCTATCACTTGCTTCACACGTCTGCTCTGTTGTTGTAGTAACCTGACTTGATTCCTGGTCTCTCTTATTCTTGTTGAGACCGTTAATACTAGTTTGAAACTCAGTTGCAATAGCAGAACTTTTAGAACTCCCATTATTGTCTCTCTTAGTCTTGTTTTTGGGAAGCTCATGATTGTGCTGACCCTTGTAGATGATTTCAGTTACTTGTCCATCCTTAGATCTCTCGACTTTCTTCTTGACAGGACACGCCGGATGGGTACATTTGTAATAACTCCGAGGAAAATCGCTACCTTTCACTATCTTCTGCCCGTATTTTCTCCAGTTGTATCCATCATCAGCTGGTTTATCAGCATTTTGAGCCTGTGATGACTGATGCTCATAGACTGATACTTCCAAGGTATCTGTCTGAACCGGGGCAGGAGGCTGGGACATAGGTCCAGAAGAAGTCTCTTGTTGTTGTGTAGAGGAAGGATGTTCGGATTGTGATTGCATTTGGACACCATTGCCATGAACTGCTTGTGCGGTGACTTGTGCTAAAGCTTGTTGGTGTGTCATACCAAATGATCCCTAACACATAAAAATCACAATAGTATTAGCTAAAGATAACAAAACCTAGCAAATACATGATTGGATACCGTTGTAAAGATTCAAGATTTTGGAAAATAGGTTTAAAGAAACAATACTAATCAACATGGTTCTCTTGTCTGAAAGTTTCCTACTTTCCATATAAAGTAACCGAAACTCTCAAAGATTCATAAAGTCATAAACTTTCAGTTACCAGAAACAGAGTTTGGAACTAATGACAAAAAAAGAGATCAATGTGAAATGAAACCCACACCTGAATGGGTGAAAAGAGACCAAAGAAGCTCGGAGAATCAAGAAGCGTCGCCGGACTTAATCCCGGCGGCACGGTGAACATCGCCGGAGGCTGTGTAATCATCAACCCCGTTGGCCTGTTTTGTTTGAACCTCGGGTCAACATCACCGACGGAGCTCACTAGTGTCTGATGAGCAGTAGCGACGACAGCATCGGCCGGAGAAGCCATAGCTCCGGCAAGAAGCTGAGAGAAGGTTTTGAGTTCATCAGGATCAGCTAAGAAATTGGAGACGAGGGTCATAGGACCAGGACTGAATCCAACGCCACCGCTGAAAAACATTTCTCCAAAGGGACGAGGAGGGAGTGAGATCGTTGGACGTGAAGAAGCTCCCGTTGATGATTTTAACGTCGAAGGTTGCTTTTGTAGATGTTCTTCCTTCTCCGCCATCGATGCCGGCTTTGAGACACAAAGAAGATAGAATCTAACAAACCCAACTAAAATCAAAAAGATAACTTTGTTTTTATTTCTTCTCTTTTAAACTCTTTTTAGTTTCTTTACACAATCCGTGTCGTGTTTCAGTTTCACTTCGTTTTTTTAATTATAGATTTCTTCTGTAGTCTTTAATGGAATAGATTTTGAGATTTTTTTTTTTGTGTTTTCTGTCTTGAAGCAGATCTCGAGAAATAAAAACATTAAATTTGCTTTCGCAGTACAAAGTCTGCGGTGCAGATATGAAGGAGTAAACTATCTGTCTTTTTCTCCTTCCATTTTTTCATTTAATTATCTGTTTGTCTTATTTAAATATTTTCCAGAAAATGGTACATCTTACATTATGAATGCTAAAAAGATCTATTTTAGAAGGTTGTTATGGAAACTAAAAATCCGAACATACTTGAATTATTTCAAATAGAAGTAACTCATGAAAATGTGTTTATTACAACATGCCATTAAGAAGTTGATGTTTTTATTAATTACAGTTACATAGGTAATTAGTCATAAATCATTTTTTAATAAAGAACAAACTATACATCACCATATTTTGAAATTATAGCACAAACAAAAATTAGTCTAAATTTTCATGTTTTTAGAAATTGGGTTATTCGAAGATATATGATAAAACTCAAATGATACGTAGAAAGTTAACATAAAAAAAAAAAAAAGTTAACATGATATATGCACTAGAATGACACATATAAATTAGAAATAGTTCAAATTTTTAAAATTGTCAAAAATATATTTTGGAATGATTTTATAGTATTGACTATTGAGTAATAGTTACATATTCATTTGTTGGCGATTGGCGACAAAGGATCTAATAGATTCTACATCTACTAGTATAATTCATCGTTTTTTTTTCCGATTCTGTGGGCAAATTGTATTATCTGTTTTTGTTGTAATCCTTGGGATATGATTGGCTCGTACGGGAAATGACTATAAAAAGCGTCGGCATATGTGTAAGTAAAACCACGACTTTGTCCTTAACGAAAGTGTGTGCCTCCTCGCAAGTCAACAGCACCTCCAAGCACGACTTAACGTTTTTTAACCAGTTTGTCCCCGCCACGTTCTACAAATAAGGTTCAGCCACGTGTCCTATAAGTTATTGTCGGAATAAGCCTAATCGAAATAGCTGTTTTGTTAAGACAAAACACAAGTTCACTCCACCCACCAATGAACACTACTATTTCATGTAATGATTTATGGGATATCCAATTCAAAATCAATAAATATTCCTTACATTTTTTTGGCATCATATGGTGAAAAAGAGGAAACGTGTGAGTTAGGAGAAAGAGTAAATTTAGCTGAAACAACTTGACTTTTGGAGGGCCCAATCAACTTTGAAAACGGGCCAAGAGACAATACAGCCTTAATATCTGTGGGTTCCACGACGGGGGTCCTTTTCATTCATTGCAACAACGAATCGCGTCTTCACTTGTGACTTATCACATCAACAAAGCTAGAAACTGTGCTTGTGTAAACGCTTGAGTCGCGTCTCTATAAAGTTTGATTGCCAATCACAGAAAGAGATATTACAACTTTTATGATAACCTAACGGATTATTTTGATATCTTCTTCTTGAGTCCAGTAAAATTAACATGTAGGTTTAACATTGTAAACTACGTTAAGAAAATCTTAAATAATTTTAAACTTTCTTGTCGTCATCTCTTTTATCAATTTAATCATATCGACATCTCCAAAGAACCTAACCAACTTGCGTTTATGACCCAGCTGCGTCCAAATATATATATATATATATATATATATATATATATATATATATAATATAAAAGATCTGACCCTTCATGCATGTTCCACTTGGCTCGTGGAGATATAGCTGCTTTTGCAAGTTATTTTCTGAGGTTTATCTAGTGGAGTGATACAGATAACTAAAACATTAAACAGAAAGATCGAGGTTGTGATTGTTTATATAGTTGTTACATCTTAGATTTTTAAAGAGATTTTGAATGGTGTTACAGTAAAACCATTATCACAACTTGTTGGAAAAATCACATCAAAAATGTTAAACAATTCCATAAATACGAGAGGCTTTGTTGTATTTGAAAACAGTGCAAATCCAGGAATAAGAACTGATGGTGAGTCTCTTTTAATGAGTGAAATGTATGGAATTGGAAGCTTTAAGTTTTTAATTGGAATGGTTATTGGTATGAGCTTTTGTTTGTTGTCAACCAAATAAGCAAGATCCTACGGTTAGAAGATATGAATATTGATATTGATATTGCTCAATTGAAAAGTCTTATTTCCTTTTCTAAAGATTATAGAGAAATAGGTTTCCAATCAGCAAAATAAGAAGCTGAAAAAATTGCTATTACTATGGAAATTGACCTTGTATTCTCGGTGAAAGCAAAACAGTTCATTAAAAAAGCAATATCATGAAAAAGAGTCTAGAAAAAATAACAAAGGTGTGATATTTACAGCAAAAGAGAAATTTAGAATCAATTACTTCATCAAAATTGTGGATCAGACTTTGGTTTCTTTCAAAAAAAAGTTTGATCAACTCCAAAAGTATGAAAAAACTTTTGGATTTTTGTTTAATTTGAAGAAGTTGACAAATGATGATGAATTGATGGTTTTTTTGTGTCAACCTTAAAGTTTTTCTCAAGCATGGTAATCGTTCTGATATTGATGGTAATGGATTATTCATGGAGTTAAAGGTTTTAAGAGGGAGTTTACCGATAAATATTGAAAAGGTTGCTGAAATATTGGATTTTCTTAAGAATGTGGATACTTGTTATATATATACATGGACTGATAAAAGTTGCCAGAGATGCGGTGCGCCAAAGGAGACGATTAATCATCTTCTTTTTGAGTCCCCACCTTTCCTACAAGTTTGGGCTCTTTCGGACTATAAGTCACTTCCGGGTCTCTTCCCAAATACTTCTTTATACCAAAACATGTACTTCCTATTTTGGAAGATAAAACGTTTGGGTGTTCCAGAACTATCACATGATAGTTATCTTTGGATTTTATTGTATATTTGGAAAGCAAGAAATGATAAGATTTTCAATGGGAAAGAAAAATCTCCACTTGATACCTTACAATTCACATCCCTAGAGGCATAAAGTTGGAGAATTGCAAACCACAAAAAGATAGTAAGGAAGTTGACCAAGAGGTAGAAACACTAACTTTGGAGGCAGAAGTCTTCTTACATCCCCTCATGGGTCACTAATCCCTACATGCTGAATTTGATGGACTCCTATGGGCTATGTCGTGTTTGCGAGAGAATCATATCCCCTCGATTAAGTTTGAAACAGATTGTGTGGATCTTGTTAATATGATTGAAGAGCCGATGGAATGGCCAGCATTCGAATCAGAGTTGAACGTCTTTAATAACCTTAGAGCTCAGTTTGATGTTTTCTTAATACGCTTTATCCCGAGAAGCAAAAATGTTTGTGCGGATTCGCTTGCAAAAGGGGCTCGAGCACGTGGGTTTCTTTTCTCCCTTGTAAGTCATTACCCGACAACCATTACGAATCCACTTGGATCACGTACGATTCACCTAATATGACTATGTTTGAAGGGGTTTGAAGAAAATAAAAAAAACATGGACTACATATCGCATAATGATGACAATTCATGTTTCAGTTACATCAGCACAAATAAGTTTTTCGAATTTAAAACTCATAAAATCTTATCTACGATCGAGTATGTCACGAGATTAAATAGTCGGCGATCATATCGATTAAAAAAGGATGACTAAAAATTAGACTGCACAGATTTGATAAATGAATTCGCTAATAAAAGTATAAAAAAATATATTTTGAAGAAATTATGTATTTTCATCTTTTTATTATTTTAAATATTTCTATTTTTATCTAACATTTGATTTTTTATATATATTCAAGTTTTTGTTATTTCATAAAGAAGACCTATTATTTTTTTCGTTTTTTGGTCTTCCAAAACTCAAGACTGGCACAGACTCTAATGCATGTAAATCACAAAATAATGTACAATTACTGAATTGTAATATTTAAGATACTTCACTTTCTGTCTAATGATAAAGACTAAGGATATTTTTCTTCTTTTCAAAAAATCGTGATATATCACATACGTGACTGAATATTTGTATAAAATTGTAACATACTCCTTCTGTTTCACAAAGATAATATTTAGTGTTTTCACACATATTAAAAAAATATTAAATTATCATGATAACCGTATTAATTTTTTTTATAAATTTCAGTTTTCAATAATTTTAATTAATAGTAACTCAATAAAAATATTTTTTTAAAAATTTGCAATATTTTCATAGAAAACGCAAAGAAACTATATTTGTGAAAGAATTTGTTTAAAAGTATTTATTTTAATAAAACACAGGGAGTATGACGTATATGATGAATTCGTTCACTAATTTACGCTGAGCTTTCCTTAGGATAAATCTTTTGTAGAATTAATGTATTGATCACATTTGGATATGTAGTTTAATTTCGCTTCCTCTTCTTTTTTGCTTTTGGAATATTTTCTTAATTAGATTGAAATTTTTAAGTAAAATCTAGAGACACAAATTATAATTTTCTTTGTAAAGCCAAGAATCAAAAAAATAATTTTATTTTAATAATATTGATAGTAGTTAGTAACAAAGCATATTCTTGGTAGGGAGTTCTCTAAGTAACAAAGTTAAGTGGACTGACTGCTTAATTATCCAATCACATATAAAAAGTAAAGCAGTTACGAGAGCATTAACATCTCTTGTATGCTTTATCTCATAATGCTTTCTTGTTGAGATTTTAAAAGAGCATTTAACCTATTAATAATAAAATTACTAATATATCCTTACATACTTTAACAAAAATTGTAAAGATAATAACAATATATTCTAACCCTAACCTAACTACGTACAACTTTATTATATATTTGGGTTACAATCAAAAGTTTCGTCTTCTACCAAAAAACAAGCCGTCAGCAAGTAAAATCAAGGTATGTTTTTTTTATCTTGTTGAAAGTTGCACTTGAATTTGTGTTCTGCAACACACAAATAAAGGAGTTTTTATATTGTAGAATAAATGCTTCTAATTTAACATTGTGCACATGTATCTCTTTAATAACATAGAACTATGCATATGTTGGGTTTTAAGGCTATTGTGTACATTGTTTTATGCTTTATGCTCTGTATAATGGTGTTCGTAATGAATCCCATAATTTTTCATTCTTTTCTATTTTTAAGTTCATACTTATATATTCTACTATTTCAGTAACTTATCAAAAACAGAAAAATGTCGAGTCCTCAAGATCTAACCCAACCAACAATCAAGGTATGAATACAAAAAAACATTAATTTAATTTTTTTGTTTGAGTGATGTATTGTTTATAGTTTTATATATATATATATATATATATATATTTGTTTCTTTGAATTTTTAGCCAAAATGTTTTTGGACACATGAAATGAGTCATGAGATGTTAGTATTAGCTAATGGTGAAAAAGATAAAGGATACTGGAAAGGAACATGTTTTAATGAGTTAGGAAGACAAAACATTCGAGTTGGATTGTCTACAAGGTTCGGTATCGACTTACTTTGGAGTAAAATTAAAAGTCGTCTTGAACATTTACGAAGGCAGTATGATATATATAAACGTGTAACAAAGAATCCGACAAGATTGGGGTTCAATGAATTTGGTGAGATTGATATGAGCACTGATTGGTGGGATCAGTTGGTTAAGGTACTTTTCAATAAGCTAATGTTTAAATACATCTTTTATTATTTTACCATTTTTTCATCAATTTATAATTTTAATTTGTTCATTGCATGTATGTCCAGAAGCTACAAAACTTTGTATTCATCCTTTGTGTGATATTCCACTCCTGATTCTTTATACCATAAAGTTACAATTTCCGTGAGTGAAAGTTGGCAGCATCAACAAGGACCAAGCCAATTACCTCAACAAATGGAATCCGAAGAAGAAGAAGCTGATGAGATATCATCTCCAGCGAATAGGCCTGCAGATAATCAAAAGACTCACCATACACATGGTTCCAAAAGAGTACATGAAGAAAAACCTTCCAGATCAAAATCTTCTCGAGAAAGACCAAACTCAGATCATTGGGATCGTATCACAAGTACTTTAAAAAATCAAGAGAGATTTTGGTCAGCAGGTCGAAAAACATTTGACTCCTTCAATCCATTCAATACTGTTATATGCACAGAGGAATTATTGAAGATGTCAACGTTAGATCAGGAAAGTGAACTATACTGGGCGGCTCTGGATTATTTAGCCAGCAACGAGAATGGTCGTCAAATTTTTATGACGTTACCGAATGAGCAACAAAAGATAAGATATCTAGAAAGAGCTACTAGGAAGAAGAACTAAGTCAATTTTGTATTTTTCATATTTTTTGGCCTGGTGTTTCTTTGTCTACGTGATTTTTTATTTTTGGATTTAAAATTTGTTTTCTGGATTAATATGAGTTTTACGTGAGTTTGGTCAATTATATTGTTTGCTTTTAAACTAGAAGTTGTTTACCTTTGTTAACGTGTATGAGCCACTTATAAATATTTTATTTGTTTTGCAGGAAGTAGCCATGGAATGTAACAAAAACGTACTTGCAGTAATTCGGTTATTGGTCGAAAGCGAACAACTTGATCCATACTGTGATTGACAATTGATGAGAACAGACCGAGGCCGTGGATTGCGTCATACAATGCAAATGATTAACGGTTCTGACAGAGAATACTATGAAACAATGCGAATGAATCAAGATACTTTCATACGTTTATGTGCTACTTTGAGGAATAAATATCAACTTAAGGAGTCTCGTGAGTGCTCACTAGAAGAAACAGTAGCAATGTTTCTGGAAACACTTGGACATGATGAATTACAGCAAGAAATTGCTAAAAACTTTCAACGTAACCAAAAAACTGTGAATAGAAAGTTTATGGAGATACTAGATGTTGTCCTTCTTCTCTCCAAGGATATTTTAAGGCCTGGTCATGATGAATTTCAACAGACTAATAATCGTCTGTTTTCTAATAAGAGTTATTGGCCTTATTTTCGTGGTTGTATCGGAGCTTTTGATGGTACTCATGTGTCGGTAAAGGTTAAAAGTGATCAAAAAGAGAGATTTTGGAATGTGAGAAAGCAATTTGCTTTGATGAACATGCTTGCGATTTGCAATTTGGATATGAAGTTCATAAATGCATACGTTGAAACTCCAGAGAGAGCACATGATACAAAAGTTCTTACTTATTGTGCGCAAAGTGACACCTTTTTTCCGACACCTCATGAAGGAAAATATTTTGTTGTTGATTCTGGATATCTAAACAGAAAGGGTTATTTAGCTCCATACCCTAGAACAAGATATCACCCACATCAGTGGGGTGATAGACCACCTAATAGTGCAAGTGAATGGTTTAACAAACGCCATTCGTCTATACGTTCGGTAATTGAACGTACTTTTGGTGTGTGGAAGGCAAAATGGCGAATTCTGAAAATGAAACACGGTATAATCTACAGACACAATGCAAAATTGTTGTTGTGACAATGGCGCTTCATAACTTTATATGTGAGTCAGTCACAAAAGATGATGATTTTGATGAGTATGAAAGAATGAAAGAACAAGAATTGAATCCGTCAAATACAAAAGATGTACCTGAAGTTGAAGTTACTCGTTATGAGCCCACATGAAATGTTTACATGGCAGGAGTTCGTAACTCCATTGCAGAAAGTATTTGGGCTAACTAACCTTATTTTCATATGACTTTTATAGTAGTTGGAAAAATATTTACGTAATTTTTTATTTGTTTTCATTAGTTCTTTTAATTAGTATAATGACTATTTTAGTAATTTGATATTTTAACTATTACAATTTTACCAATTATATAATTGCATTATAATTAATATAGCATATTTCATCTGTTGCATATTGCTTCTGTTTTATCATCTGTCATGCTAATCAAGACCTAAGTAGTTGAAACAAAACACAATAGATAATGAGTATCTACGAGGTGCCAAAAAGAAACACATTAAACCAAAATGAGAGTTATATATACCTCTTCCCAAGATGCAAATAAAACCATATAACCAATTATTAAATTTAATATGGTAATAAACCGTTGCAAACAACAATTTTTAGAACTCTCCAACGACTTTGATAGCGTCATGAGGTGTGTCGTAAACACTCTTAGACCGAGATTTCTTGACACCAGCAGTGAACCAGAGCTTGTCAGACTTCGAGCTCTCCACTGAGACTGTTGTGACTTTAACCCAAACCAACACTTTTGTCTTCATCCCTTCAACACCCACCAGTTTCCCTCTAAGCAAGATCCCTTTAACACGTGTCGCGTACCTGATCGCTGATCCATCTTTGAATGTGACTTCGCAGGGTGTAGAGAAGAAGACAGTGAGTTTGTTCTTGGTCTCATCGAATTCGTAGCAGATTATGTTTTGTGGGAAGAGTCCTGATGGTAAGTTGTATTCTTTGAGTAGTTCTGGTAAGCTCTTGAGTGGCTTTCCTGTTTTTAAAATGAGAAACAGAGTATGAGATTGTCTGATTTTGGATTGTTCTATCAACTAGAATGTAGAAAATTAGAAATGGTGTTACCTTTAAGCTTGTTGAAAACCCATTTGGCTTTCTCTTCAACGGTACTTGAGAAAGTCTGGAAACAAAAGAAAAGGAATCATAATGTTCATGTTTACTTTTGAGGCAATATGGAACAAGAGAACAAAGTGCAAATTGAGAATATGTCATCTAAATAACGAAGCTTATGCACACGACAAGACAGAATAATAGTTATAGTTAGGTGCCGAATCAAATGTAAAACATTATGTTTTCAGTTTGAGGCATGAAACAACATAAATAAATATATCAAACAAATAGCCAATCCTATGAACACAGGACCTAGGAAGGTAACATATATAGATCATGTTTCTTAAATGGTCATGCAATCAAATATAGAGATTATGTTATTAATATGAGGCAATGAAACAGCCCAAATAAGTGCAAATCAACCATACATAGCCAACCCAGGACCTAGAATGGTCATAGAAAACTCAAGAACATAAAAGCATGTAAAGTGGTTAGGTTGGTTTCAACTAGGATGTTTCTTGGCTTATCAATGTAGTGCTCTTAGCTTAGATCAAAGGCATGAACATGAACACATCACTGCTAAAAGTATACATCTTTTGTAGTAAACAACTACTTAAAATGGAAACTATATCTTGAGAATCATCTTACAGTTGAGTCAATCAGTTCAGAAAATGAAGACTTTCATATACATTTTAATCATATATATTAGCTGAATTTCGAAATTCATCTCAGATCTTCCTAGATCTAATGATTCTTCTACAATTTCGATACATCAACCAACGCAAAACCGACCACATTACACAAAATGTGACGAGGCCGATCAATCACATAGATGGAGATTTGAACTCACGGTGAGGTCATTGGTGATGTTGGAGAGCTCTTCCTTTGCTTTCTTAGAAACCCATGAACCTCCCACTTTGAAGCTCGTCACTTTCGTTAACACTTTTTCCATTTTCTTCTCCTCCGATTCTCTCAGAGTGAAGAAGACAAAGAGCTCTCAGCTAATAGCTAAAAAGTGACAGGGCAGAGTGAAAGCGGCGACTCACGAAGATATATCCAAAGAGGGTTTCATACTCTCCTTTTTCAACTTAATTTCCGCTATTTTTGCCTAATAATTACGAATATTTAAGATAACAATTTAAATTTTTTAATGCGGAAGAAGACTCTCTAGTCTCTACCCGTATAAATTTTGAACTACGAGTTTCGTTTTCTGAAAATTAATTACTTGAAAATACAATTTTGATATTTTTTTTAAAAAAAAGACAATTTGTGAACAATGCTTTGTCTTAACGCAAAACTAAAATGATTGGTTAATTGAAAGATGCGGGGGGCCCGCATATTAACGCTGTTCCAGCACAGAACCTAATGTATAACGCAATTATCCACCAATCATTGAGCCATCTAGCTCAGCCAGAGGATTTCAAAAACTAAATAAATAAAGCTGTTTGTACTAGCGACAATCTGAATCAATTTCGGTTTAGTTTGGTTTCGTTTAGATTAGACATCAATTCATAAGAACATAACAACACTCAACACGCGAAAAAATGCAAATTAACTCAAAATCGACAAATCACTATGATCACAAAACATAAAAGTGAATTAACCGGCTATGTCCATAAAAGACTTAGCTTTCTCAAATGCTTTATTCATATGTTCCCTAAACCGGTTCACATCTAATCTAACATCTTGTTCTTTTAAATAAACATTCATTTTAGTTGCATCCCAGTCCGGTCCTCTATAAGCAATCGGATCTCTCAAAACCAAATCATCTTTACTATACTTCTCCACCAAACTACTCTCTCCCACATTCAGTCGATACTCACTGTACTCCATCTTCATCCCCTTAGCCGGAGATTCGAAGCACGTTTTAGCCACCCAACCTAACCCAAGCGGAACAATCTGAACCAAAACCGAACCGGGTCTAAGAAACAAGAAATGTGTTAATGCTGCACCATGGACCCCGACCATCCCATGGCTCGACTTTATAAGGTTATACGCTTCTTTCAAGCTCGTGGTTTTTGATGGTCTGAATATGATTACTTCGAATCCAACATCTTCAAGCATCTCTTTGATCTTCTCCTCGTTTAGTATCACCCGACCAACGTTACCATATCGACTGGCCAAAATGAGACGAGGCTTTTGGGTTTTGGGTGTAGATAGGTTTGTGTTGTAGGCTTTTTCTAAGAGATTGTGAAAATCCACTAATGATTTGGAGTTGGGTAATTGGGTCGGGTCTATTATCATGGGCCCATGTGTAATTAGGCCCACAACGGCTGAAGTGAAACAATGTGTAATAGAAGAAGCATTTTCATTCTCTAGTAATATGGGTTTGTGTTTACTAAACGCACCTAGAATATCCATGTATCTTGGCATCCACCATTCTTTGGGATTGGTTACCACAAGGGTGAAGTCCCGGTCCGGGTAGATCGAATTGGCAGTGATGAAGAGCGGAACAAAACCATCGATGAAGTCGTGATAGATGCTTCCGGTGTAACCTCCAGCGCTGAACACAATAGCTGGTGAATCATGTGTTATGTCACATGATTCTGTGTGGCCCAATGGGCCTGAGGTTAGTGTTAGTTCTGTGATTTTAGGCATGACCCAGTTGTCTGCTTTTCTTGAGTATGGTCTGATCTTCTCGACAATCGATGCTGACGTGGAGGAAGTAGGGTCCATGAGAGCCAAAGTTCCAGTTGTTTGGTCAAGACTACAGGTGCCGTTGATTGAGCAGAGATCGTAGTCTGCGTGGGAACGGTCACATGTGATGGTTGATGAAGTCAGATCTTGCGGGGCCTGGTCGATTCTTCTAGTTCTGGATTCCCACGTTTGTTGCAACTTGCCTACAGAGGAAACTTCTTTTTAATTAAAAGATAATATAGTGGATATTTGTAGTCGATTAAAAAATTGAAACACTTATTAGATTGTTATTTTAAATGTCAACAAAGAAGTGAGAAGTAATGAAAAGTCCATAGAGATCTGCTTCTTTTTTTCCTTTCATATATGGTTGGCCAAACATTAATGGTCGTCATTTCTATTTAACATTAAAAATAAAACATTTGATAATTTATATCCGAATGGTGATTTTGATAATATAAATGTGCCAATGACACTGCGGTATTTTTGTGATAACGTTACAATATTTTTATATAATTTAAATATAAAAATTATTTGAAATAAAAATTCAAATATATATATGTAGATTCTTTATTTTACGATTTAACTACTAAATTTCATTTGAAATGAAAAAAATAAAACTAATATATTTATAAGAAAAGAATACAATACAATAGAAAAGATTATCAAATACTTTCCCATACCATTTTTGTATATATATATATACATATATAGATTACAAAATATGTTTGTTTGGTTTTGTTTAGATAGTAATATTGAAATATTAAAATAAATTATTTAGATATTTACGCAATTTAGATGACATAAATAAGTATTTTAATGGTGAGCATAGTTAGATAACATATAATTGCCAAATATATTACACAAGTTTTTCTTTTTCAAAAACAATATACTACACAAATATTGAAAATAAGCGTTTAAGACAAGCTTGGTAAGAAAACGCCGACTACTAAGCTTAAACAAAAGAAAAACTATCATTAACTTATCTAACCCTTCACGTGCTTTAGAAGATACTATATAGTTATAACTTGCAGATTCATGTAAAATGATTTGATCGAGACTGACACGAAAATTAATTATCATTGGTTGTAGTAATACTAGTGTGTAGATCTATACTCGAATCAAACCAATCTCATATAATAAACAAATTGGGAAAATCTTCTTTTAATCTTTAAAATAGCAAAAGACTAGCATTTCAAATCTTAGTTATTTGACTTACATTTTACATTTTATCTAAACATTTACCCAATTTCCGATACTTCCAAGTTTAAAATTTGTGGCTTCTGATCAGTCATACCATTTTAAAAGTTTGACTTAGTGCTACAGTTGTGTTAGCATTCAGATTTAAATCAGCTAAAATAATTTAATATATTGCGAGTTATTAATTAAAAAAAAACATAACTCCTTTTCTTCGTAAAGATTATACAATACTATCACGTAAAAAAGGGTTTCGATCGCAGATTTTAAAGATGGAGAGGTGGTCTGATATTTAACATACCTTGAGAGGAACTTAGCGAAGGAATGAACTGAAGATCAGACACGGAGGAGAAGAGAGCAAGATACGTCACCAGAACCATGAACGAGACAACTGGTGCCACCTTATAACTCTTCGGTATCGCTTTCATAACCATGATTCTTTGGTTTTTGTTGTAGTGTGAGAAGTATATATCTATGAATACAGTTGAAGCTTTATGGTCCCTAAAAGCGTTTGGTATCCTTCATGGGAGGAGAAAAAGAAGAAAAACATTGTAAGAAAATTCACAAATGCTAACGAGATATACATCTTATATAGTACTTTTTAAAGTTTTCTCTAAAATCATTTTTTTTATTAACCCCTAAAAACAGTTTTTTGATTTGTTATTATTGTCTTCCTCAGTTTGGCACATGTCCTTTACTCCATTTCTCTTATTTTAAGTAAAATAAATATTTACATAATATCTTTAATGTTCCCTAAAACAAGATTTGAAAGACTGCCAGTGCCATATGCATGCTTTTCTATACTATATAGGCGAAGACTTTGACTCAATAACCTTTTTTCTTAATTATCTGCCGTTACGAACTTACGAGCAGGCCCGGCTCAAACTAAAAATGGATTCAGTGCTAGCATTTTCTTTACCTAGATTAAAGTGTATATCTATAACATATAAAAAATGGACCTTTTCTTGCAAAATATAAAAAACTTAGGGCCTCTAAATACACAATAAAAAATAAATAAAAAGCAGAGACCCTGTGCACTTGCACCCCTAGCACAGGGCTAGAGCCGGCACTGCTTACGAGAGTAACAATTTAATTAATAAAACCTCTATGAATTTTTAATTTTATGTAAACAATCTTACCGTAATAAATGCAGATGCATGGGAATACTATAATAGAACGTATAATTAATAATATCTCACATCTTGGGTACGTTTACAGCTAGCTGTTCACTCCATCTTGTCGTTTTGATAAATCATTGAAACGACAGATATTTAAATCTATATATTTTTTGGTGTAAATGTTAAGAATTAAAATCTATATTAATAACCAGAAAAGATATAGCTTCATTTACGTACATTTGTACATTTACATTAAAAAGTACATTTATTTTCTTACTCAGTATCGTTGTTTAGATGCTCAAACTATACAAAAATTGATTTGACTTTATTTCATCGGAGGCTTGAATCACTAGACGGGCCTTTTATCGTGGGTCTTTAAAGGCCCATTAAGTTTTACATTACAACCTCAGACCAAACACATGGCGGGAAGAGCCACGCCGCCGGGAAGTTGCTTACGGCAAAAACCCGATGCTACGCTTACGCCTATGGGTTTCTCCGGTTAAGAGATTTACGTTCCAACAGAGATGCGTCCATGATTACGCCGCATCGATCCCTTGCCTTCGCCTCTTAAGTAAGTGCAAGAGCATTGATTCACTACGCAAAGCTCACGGGATCTTAACGGGGAATGGACTCATGGGCGACATCTCTTGTGCCACTAAGCTCGCGAGTCTCTACGGTGGATTTGGGTACACTAAAGATGCACGCTTTGTGTTCGATCAAATTCCTGAACCAGATTTCTATTTATGGAAAGTCATGCTCAGCTGTTATTACCATAACAGGGAGTCTCTTGAAGTCGTAAAGTTTTATTCTTTAATGAGGAAACATGGTTACGATAACATTGTTTTCTCCATAGCTTTGAAAGCGTGTACTGAGTTGCAGGATTTGGATAATGGGAAGAAGATACATTGTGATGTAGTGAAGGTGCCAGGCTCTGATGATATTGTGTTGACTGGTATTGTAGATATGTATGCTAAGTGTGGAGAGATCAAGAGTGCTTGTAGAGTGTTTGAAGGTATTACCTTGAGAATTGTTGTTTCTTGGACTTCTATGATTGCTGGGTATGTGAAGAACGGGTTACACGAAGAAGGGTTGGTTTTGTTTAATCGGATGAGGGAAAGCTCTGTTTTGGGTAATGAAGTTACGTACGGTACTCTTGTCACGGCTTGTGCAAAGCTCGGTGCTTTACATCAAGGGAAGTGGTTTCATGGTTGTTTGGTTAAGAGTGGCATAGAGTTGGGATCATGTTTGGTGACATCTCTGCTAGATATGTATGTTAAGTGTGGTGATATAAGCAATGCGCGTAGTGTTTTTAATGACTATTCTCATGTGGATCTTGTCATGTGGACAGCTATGATTGTGGGATACACCCATAACGGAAGTGCCAACGAGGCTTTGAGCTTGTTTCAGAAAATGAAAGGGGTTGGAATCAAGCCTAACTGTGTTACCATTGCAAGTGTTTTATCTGGTTGTGGTATGGTTGGGAATCTTGAAATGGGAAGATTAGTTCATGGCCTATCCATCAAAGCTGGTCTTTGGGATACAAACGTTGCTAATGCTCTGGTTCATATGTATGCCAAGTGTTATCAGAATAGAGAAGCTATGTATGTGTTTGAAATGGAGTCAGAGAAAGATTTAGTTGCTTGGAATTCTATAATCTCCGGGTTTTCACAAAACGGATCTGTCCATGAAGCTTTGTTTCTGTTCCATCGCATGATCTCAGAATCTGTGACGCCTAATGGTGTAACAGTTGCGAGTCTCTTCTCAGCCTGTGCTTCCCTTGGGTCTCTAGCCTTAGGTTCCTCCCTTCATGCTTATTCCCTGAAACTCGGTGTCTTGGCATCATCCAGTGTTCATGTTGGTACTGCGCTCTTGGACTTCTATGCCAAATGTGGGGATGCTGAATCAGCTCGTAAGGTTTTCGATACTATAGAGGAGAAGAATACAATCACATGGAGTGCTATGATCGGAGGCTATGGAAAGCAAGGGGACAGAAAAGGCTCTATTGAACTATTTGAAGAGATGTTAAAGAAGGAACAAAAGCCAAACGAGTCAACCTTCACATCTATTTTATCAGCTTGTAGTCACACGGGGATGGTCAACGAAGGAAAGAAGTACTTCAGCTCAATGTACAAAGACTACAACTTCACGCCTTCCACAAAACACTACACATGTATGGTTGATATGCTAGCACGAGCAGGTGAGCTTGAGCAAGCCTTAGACGTGATTGAGAAGATGCCAATTCAACCAGACGTGAGATGTTTTGCAGCATTTCTCCATGGATGTGGAATGCATTCAAGATTTGATCTTGGGGAGATTGTGATGAAGAAGATGCTTGATCTGCATCCTGATGATGCCTCTTATTATGTCCTTGTGTCTAATTTGTATGCATCGGATGGAAGATGGAGGCAGGCTAAAGAAGTGAGAGATCTGATGAAGCAAAGAGGTCTGAGCAAGATCGCAGGCCACAGCACAATGGAAACAGAGTTGTCATAGCTTTTCTGGACAAACAGAGAATCATATATACACAAAAGCATTCTTGGATAACGATTATTTGTTTTAGTGTGCAGAGCAAGAACAGTTGTGTTGACTACATCGACGAGGATATATTTAATAACCAACAGCGAACAGCTCTGAGCTATGCTAAGATTCTTGCTTTGTTGTGCGGTCTGAACTAGAATCTGTGTTGGTGAATGCCACTTTCATCTTAATCCTCGTCCTGTGAATCAAAAGGAACTTCATGCCGAGGTTTGTTGTACTTCTCACGCAATTGTTGGATTGGGATGAAATCTCCAGCTGTATCCGCACCATAGAAGAGGAAAGAAATGTATGGATGATCAAACCTTTCCTGCAGAAACCACACACAAACATGAGTCAAAAACATTGCAATGGAGATGGGAGTATCCACAGCGAGACTACGAGTCTGCTCACTTTGTCTGGTTTCTCTGGAGCTAAAAGATTGTCTTCAGGAACTGCAATATCAGATCCACAGTCAGGTGATAATGAGAGTATTCACTGGTTAAATGTTGTCGAGCAGCAGAATCTCAAAGAATATTATACAGTTAGATGTTGGACTCGGATACTTGGAGCTTACCGTATGCCACTAGTAGATCAGGGTGGGTGCGAACATCGACAAGAACCTGCTAGACACAAGCAAGAAGGTTTATATATCCTTGTTTTCTTCTGTATATAAGGGATTAAACAGTCTTAGATTGTTCATATGTGTTTTAGTACGCTTCAGATATTAGTTTCAGCTTCTTTCTTCTATCAACATGTGTCTTTATGAACATTGTTTCGGAACCAGAACCTGATAAAACGGCTGATTGGATCCACGAGGCAACTTTTCAACTTCTGCAGCTTCCATCCAAGAGCTTGATTCACAGCAAACAGGATCCATCCCGCAAACTACAGCCCGGTAACCTACAACAGATAAAAACACTATCATGAACGTGTTCCCCAAAAATGAATGTAAAACCAAGCACTAATACACTTAAGACAATGTACCAAAAGTTTTGTGTTTAAGTTTCTGCCCCAAACGAAACGCATACTCTGTGTTCTCAAAAGCCAAGGCTTTTGCAGACACAGCTAATGACTCTGCCTCAAGCTTTGAGATTTCATCTCTTAACTTAGCTGCCAAACCATAGTCCTCACCGTCAATAGCATTCTGGAGATCTGCACTGCAATCATACCAAACAAATAAATAATACAGATGATATAATGTTTCACAGTTCAGACACACAAAGAAAGAGAGAATGAAACAACTCACCGTAGTCTTATAATGCTAATACCCTTGTCTTGTGCTTCACTTTTAGATGATGATCCTCTTTTCGCTTCTTGCAGTCTTATCGCCTCCTCTTCAACCTAGTACCAATCACAGACCGTTATCTACTATTTACTGTTGTGTCAAAGTCTATGAATGATCAAAAAGTTCAAGCCTTTGACAAAACTCAACTCACTGCAGAAACATATAACTACCTCAGTTAGCTTTTCTCTGAGTTGTTGCGCAATATCATACTGCTCCATATTCAAAGCACACTGTACACCAAAAACTCAGATCATTCAACACCACAAAGAAAACTTGTAAGCAATAATAATCAATCTTGATGTTACCTGAACACGAGTAGCCAAGTCAAGCTGAAAGAAGAAGATCAAAATATCTTCATTGGCACTCTCGCTACGCTCAGAGTTAGGGTCTAGACCTTGGTCACCCCCTTGAAATGGCCATCTAGCTTCAACCCTCATCATGTTTCTTCGCTTTAGTGACTTCCAATGGCTTCTTAGAGATGATGATGATGATGATGTACGCAAGAATTGACATAGATCACCACCACTCAATCCTGAAGATTTCACACGATTCCTCCTCCTCCATGAGCTGTAAACTTGAACACTTCCACAGATCGTTAATGTGCTTAGCGACTGAGTTTGCACCATTTTTTTACACAAAACCTGATAATTGTCGGTCGTTACTACAAGAACCAGACAAGAGCAAATTCGTATTAAATTTAAAGATTCGAAATTAACTCGGAGAACAAGACGAGACAGAATAACAGTCTTGTAAACTGAAAATTTAGAGAGAAACTCACATATGGTTAGTGAAGTTGTATAGATGCCGGCCAGACTCGCCGGTAAGTTGCCGGAGAGTTTTCGTCCTCACAGATTTTTTTTTCTTACTATTCGTTCATAGCCATTAAATAAATTTTATCTTATTGTCCACTTTTATTAGGCTCTAATGCCCAGTTTAGGCCCAATAAAAGGGTTTTCTATTCTACATAGTTTTTTAGTAACTGTAATGGGCAATCTGATCATTGTTGGATACACAGGAGAACAAATGAAACACAAATCCTCTATCAACATTGTCAGCAATTCTCTTACACACACGATAACATATCAAATTAGGATCCTATTACACAAAATGAAAAAGAAAAATACATGTAATGATTTAAGTCTCAAAGTCATCTCAATAAACACAAGTTCACATGTGCTTGAAGCCCGGGAAGAAAGTGTCAACTCCTTGATCATCTTAAGGTTTGAAACATCATGTTCAAATGTAGCTGCCCAGAACGTTGCTGTCCTTAAGTGACGAGCGTTTTTCTGTTGGAAGTCTATCTTTAGTTGTTTCAGCTGTTTCAATTGTTGTTGTTTAATTGGTCAAGGTCAGTTAGAGTCAAGTGGCTTAAGTTGGGTTAGTGATAGAAGTTGTTTCCTATTTTCTAGTTGAGTCAGTTTCTGTTTCTTTGTAAGCCACTATAAAAAGCACTTGAAGATCATTAATAAACGTGGGATTCTAGTGCAACTCTATATTTCACATTTGGTATCAGAGCAAAATTCCCAACAAGAGAAGAAAGATGAGTGACGATAAAACATTGACCAAGATTCTTAAATTCGATGGTCACTATGATCATTGGAGTGAATTGATGGAGAACCTTTTGAGAGCAAAGGGTTTGTGGAGTTTGGTGGCCGACGGTTACACAGAGATACCGACAGGGAATGATGCAACCGCCGTGCAGCTGAGAGATCAGGAGGATCTCAAGATGAAGGATCACCAGGTGAAGCATTTTCTGTTTCAAGCGATTGATCGCACGGTGTTTGAACAGATTCTGGACCGGAGTACGTCCAAAGTCATCTGGAACTCGATGAAGAAGAAATTTGGAGGCAATGAGAGAGTTAAGAGATCTCTTCTTAACACATTGAGGAGAGAGTTTGAGGTGTTATCGATGAAGGGAGATGAATCAATCGATGACTACTTTGGGAGAGTAATGGTGGTTTCTAACAAGATGAGAAGCAATGGAGAAGCAATGCCAGATTCGAAGATTGTGGAGAAGATACTTCGAACCTTGACTGATAAGTTCACCTATGTGGTGGTGTCAATAGAAGAGTCCAAGGATACAGGAGACATATCCATTGATGAATTGCAGAGTTCCTTGTCTGTTCATGAACAGAAATTCAAGAAGACTCCGCTTGAAGAAGAAATGCAGGCTCTGAATGTTAATACCCGGGGAAGAGGCAGAGGAAGGTCTTACAGAGGCAGAGGAAGAGGTCGTGGTTTCAACAAAGCCACATAAGAGTGCTACAAGTGCCACAATTTGGGACACTTCCAATACGAATGTCCAAAGTGGGGAAATGAGGCACATTATGCAGAGATAAATGCTGAAGAGGAAGTTCTGTTGATGGCTTACGTAGAACTTGCTGGAGCACAACGAAGTGATGCTTGGTTCATAGATTCCGGGTGCTCCAACCACATGTGTGGAGATAGAGGCATATTCTCAGTACTGGACACAAATTTCTCTCATCATGTGAAACTTGGAAACAATCACAAGTTGAATGTTGTTGATAAAGGTGTAGTGAAATTCGTGCTCAAAGGAGTAACATATGCTGTGAGTGATGTGTACTATGTTCCTGAGCTAAGGAACAACCTGTTGAGTGTTGGTCAATTACAAGAAAAAGGGTTGGATGTGTTGTTCAAAGGAGGAGAGCAGAAGACGTGCAGTATTTTCCATCCAACACGAGGAAAGATAGCTGAGTCCATCATGAGTACAAATCGGATGTATGTACTGATCGCTGAAACATGTGGGGAAGAGGAAGAAAAATGCTTGCAGATTGATGTCTCAAATCAAACAGAGCTGTGGCACCGTCGCTATGGTCACTTGAGCTACACAAGTCTGTTCACTTTGCATAACAAGGAAATGTTCAGAGGCTTGCCAGAGATTCAACAAATGAAAGCTACATGCGAGACGTGCGTGAAAGGAAAGCAGCATCGAGTACCTTTTCCTAAGCAAAGCGCATGGAGAGCAACTGAGAAACTGCAACTCATTCACTCAGACTTGTGTGGTCCTATCACTCCCTCATCAAACAGCCATAAGAGGTACCTAGCCAGTTTCATTGATGACTTCTCTAGGAAGACTTGGATCTATTTTGCTGCAGAAAAGTCAGAAGCTCTTCATCACTTCAAGGTATTCAAAGCATTTGTTGAAAAACAAACTGGTATGTTTATCAAATGTCTAAGAACTGATAGGGGAGGAGAGTATAATTCTGGAGAGTTCAAAGAATTCTGTGATAAGCATGGCATCAAGAGGCAGTTAACTACTGCATACACTCCACAGCAGAATGGAGTAGCTGAGAGGAAAAATCGAACCATCATGAATATGGTGAGGACAGTTCTGCGGGAGAGAGAAATACCAAGATCTTTTTGGCCTGAAGCTGTGCAATGGGCAAATCATGTTCTTAACAGGTCTCCTATTGTTGCTGTGAAAAACAAAACACCGGAGGAAGCATGGAGTGACAAGAAGCCATCAGTAGAGCATTTTAAAATCTTTGGATGCGTGGGACACGTACACATCTCAGACGTTAAGAGAACCATACTTGATGATAAGAGTGTGAAATGTGTCTTGCTTGGCTACATCAGTGAATCTAAAGCCTTCAAGATGTATGATCCAGTGGAGAAGAGAATTCATATCAGTAGAGATGTGATATTTGAAGAAGAAAAGAAGTGGACTTGGAGCAAAAGTCAATCGGCTGCAGAAGATATTGAGCTTGAATGGGAAAGTAATCGGAATGGAGAGATGTATGAAGAATGTGATGAGAATGTAGAAGCTGAAGAACATGTTACAGATAGTGAAGATGCTGAAGATGAAGCTCAAAATCAGGCGGCTCAGACTGCAGTTCAAACTCAGGCGGCTCAGACTGCAGTTCAAACTCAAGTTGGAGAGACCAGAACTCGGAGACCACCAATAGGGGCCGCTGATTACACCTCAGGAGAGGAACTATCAGATGCAGAGATCAACATGGCAAAGGTCGACTTGAGTGAGTATCTTGCTCTGATGGTTATCTCCGACCCCACAACCTTTCAAGAAGCCGTCAAACATCAGAGGTGGAGAGAGGCGATGGATGCAGAAATGAGTTCCATTGTGAAAAATCAGACATGGAGTCTCGTTTCTCTACCAGATGGAGCTAAAGCAATAGGAGTCAAGTGGATTTACAAGACTAAACTCAATGAGCTGGGAGAGGTGGATAAGTTTAAAGCAAGGCTTGTGGTGAAAGGTTATGCGCAGGAATATGGAGTGGATTACACGGAATTCTTTGCTCCAGTAGCACGAATGGACACTGTAAGGATGATTCTTGCTGTTGCTGCACACAGAGGTTGGGGAGTTTATCAGTTAGATGTCAAGTCAGCATTCTTGCATGGAAAGCTAGAGGAGGATGTTTATGTGGAGCAACCTCAAGGTTATGAAGTTTCAAAGGAGGAAGGAATGGTCTATAAGCTGCACAAAGCTCTCTATGGACTAAAACAAGCTCCAAGAGCTTGGTTTAGCCGCATAGAAGCTTACTTTGTCAGGGAGGGGTTTACAAACAGTCCAAACGAGCAGACTTTATTCATCAACAGAATTGGAGGTAACATTCTAATTGTGAGTGTTTATGTCGATGATTTGCTATTCACGGGGAACAATGATGAGTTGCTGGAGGAATTTAAGTGTTCCATGAAAAGAGAGTTTGACATGACAGACTTAGGGAAAATGAGGTACTTTCTTGGCATAGAAGTTATACAAAAACCAGAGGAAGGAATCTTCATTTGCCAAAGAAAGTATGCTGCAGAGGTGATTGATTGATTTAGAATGCAACATCACAACCCTGTCTGCAATCCAATCGTTCCAGGTCAAAAGATTGGACAAGATGAAACCGGTGAGAAGGTTGATCCAACACTGTACAAGCAAATGGTGGGAAGTCTTATGTATCTCACTGCATCGCGACCTGATCTCATGTTCGTGGTATGTTTACTCATTCGCTTTATGGCTTCTCCAACACAGCTACATCTTGGTGTGGCAAAAAAGGTTATGCGTTATCTTAAAGGCACTTTGGAGTGTGGCATTTGGTACAAGCGTGGGGCAATGAGTGACTTGGTAGCATATACAGACAGTGACTATGCCGGCAACGTAGATGACAGCAAGAGTACATCGGGTTATGTGTTCTTGATGAGTGGAGGAGCTGTGGCTTGGTCGTCACGCAAACAACCCATTGTAACACTCTCCACCACGGAAGCAGAATATGTTGCGGCTGTAGGGTGTGCGTGTCAAGCCATCTGGATGAGGAGGATACTAAAAGAGCTCGGTCATGAACAAGCTGAAGAAATGGTGGTGCTTTGCGACAACACTTCAACGATCAAACTATCCAAGAATGCAGTCATGCACGGGAGGTCCAAGCACATAAGGGTACGATATCATTTTCTCAGGGAACTAACCAAGCAAGGAGTCATCGAGCTGGTTTACTGCAACACAGAGATGCAGCTTGCAGACATGATGACAAAACCATTGAAGCTGGTCTCTTTTCAGAAGGCGAGAGCAGCCTTTGGGATGATCATGTTGAGTGAACTGAATCTCTCAGAGAGTTAAGTTCAAGGGAGGGTTTGTTGGAAGTCTATCTTTAGTTGTTTCAGCTGTTTCAATTGTTGTTGTTTAATTGGTCAAGGTCAGTTAGAGTCAAATGGCTTAAGTTGGGTTAGTGGTAGAAGTTGTTTCCTATTTTCTAGTTGAGTCAGTTTCTGTTTCTTTGTAAGCCACTATAAAAGGCACTTGAAGATCATTAATAAACGTGGGATTCTAGTGCAACTCTATATTTCACATTCTCAAGATATAAACTGCAATATCTCTGTCTTGTGGTCTCCCATAGTATCCATCCCACTTCAAAATCTGTAGACTCGACAACAAGCATTCAGGAACAGAACCCGGTTGGTTCCAGAAACTACCCATCTCATTGGTCATTTTATCTGCATGTATCTAAGAAGACCACCAAGGAGAAGATGAATTTTATTTAAAAACGATACTACTTACTCATCAGATAAACAAAAAAACTTACCTCTAGTTTAGAGATGCCTAACTCTTTTAGGTTAGGAGAATCTTTAAGAAACTGAGCAAGGAGATTCAACGAATCATCTTGGCAAATACATAGCTCCAGATGTTCAAGTTGGTCGAAAACAATACCATCACCACCATACACATCCTCTGAGCAGACTGTAAGACGCTTGACAGATGTGAGTGATCCAATAACATTCTTGAGAGCAAAGGATGCAACATCAACATCTGCTTCCTTCAACTTAGGCATATTCTCAACCAAACAAGTACTAACATCGATGAGAGTCAAGAACCTGAGTTTCAAGACCATAAGCGATTTGCAAGTGAACAACCTGTCCGGAACCATGTTTTCTTTCTTGACCGAGGAATAAGTGATGTCCACCTGACGTAGATGGCGAGATACTGCAATCTCGACCCACATTCTGATATTTTCAGGTTGAATGTTTTTCTGTCCTGTCTCGGTTAACGAAAGAAGCAAGCTTTCTATAACCGAAGCTCTATGTAATGGCAGGTTCTTGTTGGTGAAATCCTTAAGTACAAGAAGTGAGTGAGCTCTATCGGTATTACCAATCGGAACAAGAGGGTCTCAAGACTCACTCTCAGTGGAGAGGATCCGAGAGAAATGTATCTCCTTTTGAGAGTACTTCAAGCGTAAGAAAACTTTAGAAGAGACGACAACATTTGTGACCTAAAAGTTCTCACCTTTTTAGGTCACTCTCTCTCTGGTTAAACTTTATTTAAATGTTTAGTCACATCTAGTCTGGTATAAACCAATGGGCAAATTTCTCAAATAACACCTTTTGAAGTTTTTGTCACAAAAATAAATTTCAAAAACAAAAATGACCAAACTAGACCTTTTTATTTTTTAAAAATTAATATTTTTTATTTAATTTTTTAATTTTAAATCTCACCCCCAAAACTCCACCCCATAACTCTAAACCCTAAGTCTAGATTAGTTAACCCAAGGGGTATAAACGTATATTTATCCTCAAAATCCCACCCCAAAAAGGTTATTTTGTCATTTTTTCACTTAAAGTTTATTTTTGTGACAAAAACTTTTTTAGGTCTATGTTAGGGTATTTTTCTAAACCAATCCCATTGGAATGAGTTCAGGTTGGTTTATCATAGGTTTCTAGAGACTATGCTAATATTAATAGATAATCTCTAGTTGATGATAAAACAAAATAATCTCCTGTTTTTTTTTAATATCAAGATACCGTTTTATTACTTAAATGATAAATAGTTAAAAAGAATAGAACAACCAACAATAAAAAAATTCATGAAATATTTTGAAGTTCTAGCTAGTTTTATTAACAACCCGAACTAAGCAACATTTTGATATCTACTATATTAAAACAGAGTCCTATTTGAATTTTACTTTGGCATGTTTTAAATTTGGACCTATTAAAGATGTTGTATCTGAATTTATAGAGATGCTCCTTATACATCCTATAATGATGTAATTTCATATTGACCTAATAATATCTTAAACAACATTTTCTTATTCTTTTTCTCAGTTCAAATTTATGTCTCTCTCGAAGTAGTACACCTAAGCTAGAATTGTATATGGGTACGTCAACGGCGATAGTTAATGGGGAAGTTTGGTGTCGAATTGGATTTAAGGTATAAGCTTGAAATAGAATCCCGGTGATATGCGATTGTGGCGAAAGATAGTGTTCCTTGGTCTTTGTTTTTTTTGCCTCTCTAGACTGAAACTATGAATTAGTAGGTATCTCAATGTATGCGAGTACTATATGTAATTGATTGAATTGGATTTGACTTGATTCGACAATTTCAGACTGTAAATTTTTCTGGGTTTGGTGGATATTGTTGAAGATTCAATTTCTAGATCTTATTTATGAATGATTGTTAAGCTGTCAGTTGCTTAATTGACAATCAAATGCTTTTATTTTTGGCTTGTGTAATAAAATAATCCTTAATAAAAATGAAACCTTTTAATGACTTTCTTCCTTAAGGGTTTTTTTGGAAGTGTGGCTCCATGTGAGATGTATGGAACTATTGCACAGAGGCTTGATGGTCTTGATGTTGATTCAAACAACACTAAGAATCACATGAATCTTTACATGAACATTAACGGTTGTGTTATGTTAATATGTTACCAATAGAAAGATGGTAAGTTTCTTGATGGGCTAAACAAATAAAAATGCAGAGAGCATTGTCGTCGTCCAACAACAAACTAACCACAGTCATCTCCCATGGTTTCCAGATCATATCAAGGCAAAATTTGCACCACGCCATAGCAAAATGGGACTATCTATTGATTCTAAAGAAGGTGGTGATGATCCAATCATCCAACGAGATGTTCACATTGTAGTTTCACACAGTGGGTAAAATACACTAATGGAGATGATTCATTCCACAAGAATCTATTTTGGGGGGGAGTGATAACAAGTGATAATAGTCTTATGTGTTTATTTTTTTGGTATTCGTGCCACTGGAGTGTGTTGATTTTTTTGGTATTCGTGCCACTGGAGTGTGTTGATTTTTTTTTTGGTATTCGTGCTACTGGAGTGTGTTGATTCAAAGCCACATTTCTTCATTGGTTCTCAGAATTTTCTAGGCAAAATAAATAAATCAAGCAAACTAAATACAAAGGGTGTGTTAGTTATGTAAGAGTGTGAGGAATGAAGAAAAAGACTTACCAAGGAGAATTTCATGAGCTATATACCATAGAGTTACTAATATCCCGTTGCAATGAACACTCAATTAAAATAACCAAAAGCTCTAGGTTTATACTATACTTGAGGTGATGGCCGTAGGGCATAAGATTTCTGTTACGGCACGAGGAGAAGTAGTTTGAGCAGAAATCTCTTTTGCAGGATAGTTTCTAAATAATTCAAATTAAGCTCCAATGCTTAAAACTTAAAACCATGATAAAGTTCTCATATATATGCTGGCGTTTAGTTTCTTTAAATGGGAAATGCTCTCTTATTGTATATAAGCATCCAATTTAACAAGAACGCATGGGAGATAGTGTGGTTAGTATCTATTTTTTTTTTATCAAAAGTGTGGTTAGTATCTTATTGGACAAAAAATAATAAAAAGGCAATACTCTCTGCTCCTTTATTTGTTTAGTCCATCGAAAAACTTGCCACCTTCTGTTGGTAACATAGTTTTTTTCAAAATCCCACAAATTATTCAGTTCATTATTAACGGGTCAAATAACTGTATAACTAATATTTAACATATGTATTTGCACCAGTGGTTTTTGTCCACTACTTATTCGAGAAAAAGATGATATTGTTGATGCGAGAAACACACAATGTATATTGTCACCATCAAAGCTCTGCACCAATGAAGAAACAATGAATCAGGAAGAACAAGATTGTCCATAAGAAAATGGACATAGAATCAGAAACAAAAGAAAATTAAGGGTTTGATCTAAAAGGAAAAATAAGTATCGAAACAGAGAAGGAAAAAGAAAGATGAACAAATTTGATTTTTATGGCTGTGGCTAAAGCTCCTTATCAAGTGAACTAATATCCGCGCAGGTGCGCGGGTCGATTTCTAGTTTTTTTTAATACCCTGATCCAGCAGTTATTAATTCAGAAATAGACACAACCATAAGTAATTATGAAAGATAAAATCACAACCATAATTATTTATTTTATTTTATCTACTAATTAAAACAAACATTAATCACTTCATGAAACCTTGAGCCATCTTAGCATAGTCTCCAAACCCATGACTGCCACCTCCCGATTTCTCATCCTCTTTCTTAACCGCCGGTGCTCCAGCTCCTCCTCCATGGCTTCCGCTGACACCACCGTGGCTTCCTCCGCCGGCAGAAGAGTTAGAGTGCGAAGTCTCGTACTTGTGGAGATAATTTTCAGCCTTCTCGAGGTACTGACCAATACCACTCTTTTCATCGAGCTTACCGTATCTCTGAGCTGCGTCTAGTATGTCAGCAGTGGCTCCGGCCACTTTAGCTTTGTCGAGCTTGTCTGTCTCGTTACGAGAAGCGGCTTGAGCAGCGTCTGCTACGATCTTGGCGCTAGCCATGAGCTCTGCGTTGGTCACTGGCTTATGTGTTGTTGTTGTTGGATCAGTGTTGGAAACTGGTTTATGTGTTGGGTCGGTGTGACCCGGTTTGTTGTTGTTGTTGTGGTTCGGATCCGGGTTTGAGGTTTCCGGTTTCTTGTCGGAGAACTTCTTCTTTACTTGGTCGGTGAGGAAATCCATGTGTTCTTGTTTTGTCTCAAAGGATAAAAAAGTTTGTTTTGATTGTTCTTTAAATTTGGAAAATGTAAAATAACAAGTTTATTAGAGGATGGTATTTATTGAAAATGAGAAAGATTAGTACTTTATTCATTGACCACTAGTTTTATTTTTGCCTCCGCTACTTAATGGGGGATAATTATAGTCATGATCTTTGCACCACAACTTGAAAAAACGTAATTAGCGTTTATGGATATGGTCAAGAAGAGGGTTAAATCATTTCACTTTTGATTGAGATCCCTTACCCAAACAAATAAACAAAACAAACCCCTATCGTTTATTACCACTTGTTTACTATTTACTTTTACAATTTTACATGTGAATAATACTCCATTTTCTTCATAATGTAAGATGTTATGCATAAAACACACAAAGTTTTTTTTTACACTAAAAACACAAAGATTAAAAAACTTTTTTTTGTGAAAAACATTATTAAAAATATAACTTAAAAATGATTCAACCAATTATTATAAAAGGTAAAATATAATTAATTAAATATTTTAGTAAATTAAAGTTAATTTGGAAATCTCAAAACATTTTACATTTTAAAAAAAACTAAAAAGTCTTATAAAACGTCATATATTATGAAATGAACGGAGTAGTATTTTAAACTAATGTATTATAGTATTAATTTACCCTGACGCACGGTCTGGAGTTTTCATGCATAAATGTTTTTTATCTGAAAAAACGTATAAATGTTGATAATTACATTTTCAACATTATGAAATGTTTGTAAATTTGATCATAAATCGAGGGTAGGGTGGTGTTCGGTTGAAAGGGATATTGTTGGGATCCGAGGGAGGCCACGACAGTAGGGTATGGCCAACTCATGACAAGTCATTGATTTTGTCTGCGGACTAAATTAAACTTCAAGAACAGTATAGAAGTTTTTGGATGGGCCTACTACGTGAAGAGAGCCCAAATAAGCACATAAAAACAATAAGCTAGTTTAATTCGAGATTTTTTTCATTTTATACAGCAAAATATACAAAGATTAATTATATAATCTTGAGGTGATCAAAACCTAAAAGAAAAGGGTTCCTGGGATAATAGCTTTTACAGAGTCCCTTCTTCAACCTAAGAAAAACCCACCCAAAGAAAATTCCAAGGAAGAAGAAACTTTCAAACTTCTGCTTCTTTTAATATTTTCACTTAGAGAAAAGAAAACACAAAAGCTTGCAGAAGAAAAAAAACCTTCAGCTACTTCCCCTTCAAGTTATCATCATTCTCACCCCATTCGTCTTTACCAAATATCTCCTCCATGATGTTCGAAGTTGGTAGAAGGTCGTTGTTCTTGGTCCAACAATCTGATGATGCCAGTCTTCGATCACAAGCATCTTCAAAAGAAAACGAATCATCACCAGCTCTGGGGGATGACTCTCTGTGAGAGAAGATCATATTGGAGTCCTGCTGCAACTCGAAGGACATACATGAGTCGTCTTCTATGTTCACCTCACCGTCTCTTGACACCTTATCCATATATACACAGTGAGCATCGTTAGCCGGTAAGTCTTCTTCTTCCTCTTCATCATCATCATCGCTGCTATTGGTTTCTTCTTCCTCTTCCTCTTCGTTATCTACATGTGACGAGCTTTTTCCTTTGCAAAAGACGTCGTAATCTACTTGCCACTCGTCATCGTCACTATCAACGTCTAGGGTTTGAAGCCTGTTCTGAGTTGCACGTCTCCGCAGGATGAAGACGTTGAAGTAGTAGCTTACAAGCTCCTTCATGGTTCTTGAAGGAAACGTCTCCTTTAACTGCTTCCAGAAATCACGTCCCAGTGAAACAGGATTGGAGTATACCACTTTATGAAAGAGATCTTCTTCGTCTTCACTCCATAGGCTTATCACTTCGTCCCCCATTTCACAGAGCCCTAGCTCCATAAACCTTTCGTATCCAATAGCTTCGATCAGGCTCTCTCTCGCTTCCATGATATGTCGCCGCACGCATCTCACTGTGTCTTTATCCGGGCAGAGACATTCGTTTCTTCCTTGACCGGCTCCACAAAGGTCTGCGTCAGGCATTGGTATGATGCACTTTCCCATCAGTTTTCTTTCCAAGTCATCGTTTGTTTGAGCAAGGCATTCAGGGATATCTGCTTGGTGATTAGACCCAACAGGAACTTGTTTCCTCGGAGGTTGATACATCAGACAAGTATAAACATCCTCCACAGGGGAAAGTGGCCTCCATGTGAGGTCTGATCCAGAGGATTCATGAGAAAGAGATGACTGAGTCTGAGCATCCTCCTGACACAAACCGGTTGAGATCCACGAGAAGGGTGCACAAGTGTCAAAATCCTTCTCCACTGCAAATAACACACACGGTAAAAGACGTCCAAAGTTAACACACACTGCTTTACTTTTAACAAAAGTTAAGTAAAACATTCTTGAGGGTTACAATAGTACCTAAGACTTCTGTCTTGTCCAGAGGAACATGATATGGAATAGATTGGTTAGGGTGGTAGCTAAGCTGTCTTGCATGCTTAGCGTTGCACTCTTGCATCTCTTCAGCATCAAAAGGTCGCTTCAATCCCATGTCTTTAAAAGACCTGAATGGTAAGAACCAAAGTCAGTTTCTTGGCATTAAAGTTATTAAATTTACATAAGGGTAATTTCAATATTTTGATGCAAACCATAATATTATATAATATTATATCATTTTGATTTAAGATAGATTTGAGTTTCTTAAACTCGGTCCCACGATAATAAAAGTTTTGAAGAGAGTATAGGGTAGTTAATTTTTTAGTCAAAAGTCAAACTTTGCACATGGATAAGTGTTTCCCCAATTAATTAAAAAAAAACCCAAATTTAAAAAAGCCCCAAATTACCAAACCCTAGATTTCTCAATCGACGACTAAAATCATGAAATCAAGTGTCCAAAATCAAACAATCGATGAATACCAGCAAGAGGAACAAAAGCCCCAAATCAATTTACAGACCTAACGAACCCTAACGCATCAAATCCCGCGACGAACAAATTAGGGTAACAAAATTTGGGGAAAACTGGAAATCAACGCGAAAATCGACGGATCTGTAGAAAAGAAATCGATACCTAGATAGATCTAACGTTTTGTGGTCTTAATCGAGAAATCCGATTGAGAAAACCCTAGGTTTGACCAAATCGTGGGATGATTAGCAAAACAGGTATCAATCGAAAGGTAAAATCAAGAAGAACAAGAATATTACAATTGATTTGAAGATCGATTTGTAAGAAGGAGAGGATCTGATCGAATTTCTTTGAAATTTTGTGGAAAAAAAAATTAGGAATTTCCAAGGCGGCTAGGGTTACAGACTTACAGGTGCAGAGACGTAACCTTATTAAATCCTCTAAAATAGGAAATTACTATAGTACCCTCTACTTTGACCACGTGTCCGCTCAGATTACTTTTAAGCGTATTAAACTCGGATGGTACTAAACTGATCAAATCGAATTTAAGAAATTCTGATCCTTAACCGGGATACAGAGAACCGGGATCATTTACTTACCCCGTTACACGAGTCGGTCAGGTAAATTTTCAAGAGAATTCTGATGTGCCCATTTCCGTGGAACGCTTAACACAACCCACGCTTTTCTTAATCTTAATGGTAAGAGGTTAAACTTAAAACAAAAGCACACCATAAATTTGAACTTATAGGATTGTAAGCCGAAGATACATGTACCGATCTAAATTATGATTTTAATGATAACAGGACCAATCATATTATTACCGGTAGGGATGTTAAAACGGGTATGATGCCTCTAAGCTTTAACGGGCAGGTTCTAAACGACGGAACCCATATCCGTTTGTTTATATAAAAAGATTTAACGGACTCATACATGATCGCCTTTTTAAAGGCATTTATTAAATGGATGTACCCGCAAAATAAAAAGGTGTCCATTTAGTCTTTTTCTTTTCTTTTCAGAATATGTGATGTGACTTCGTATCGTCATCTTAGGAGGCGTTATTAGTTCATGTACTTTAGAGTATTTAGAAATCCATATAATATTTACAAATCAATGTAAAATATATTGATTTTCAAATCTAACATATAAATTTGTATTTATATTTACAAATCAGGAGGTTTTCCCTCGGATTTGAATCTTTGTATTTTTAACAAAGAAATTCATGCAAATCCGTTATGAAATCAAATCCATTAGTAAATTCGGATGATTGAATAACACCTAATTTAAATTAGAATTTATAATTCATGAAACCAATAACACATGATTTTAATATGAATTTTAAAATCATAGAACCAATAACACTTGATTTAGTTTAGATTTCCAAATCCATTAAAATGCAAGAACCAATAAGCCCCACTTAGGTTTCCTTTGATTTCAGAAGTTAGATTTAAGCAGCCGGCAAGTTTCTCTCCTCTAAGCTCTGTGTTGAATCAAACTTGAGAAATAGTATTGTGTGTCTCTTCGTTTTCCTTACTAAGACCATCTGCATTAAAGGTTCATAAAGGGTTTATACAGAGTATCACACACTTTCCAAGACAAAAAAGTGGTGAACTTGTATCGTGGGGGACTACTGAGAAGAGTCGAGTTCATCACTATTTCGCGGGTCCCACGTTACGTGGCGACCCACGATTGGTTTGTTTATTATATTATTTTTTTTAAAGCAAACGAAAAAATACAAAAATTCAAAAGTTATGTTGGAGATCGAGCCCCTTTCGGTTTGCTAACGGGCATGCTCTAAGAGAAGGTAAGCATCTGATTTCTTCATTATTTTCTCATTTGTTGTCTTTTCAGCTTCTTCTGATTTGTATTTTGGTTTGCATGCTACTTTGGTTTCAAGGGTATGTTTTTGCTGTGAGCATGAGAGCGTCCTTACTTCATGTGAGTTTCTTTGTTTCGTGTGATATACTTATGGAGAAGATGATGTTTTATTTCATGAGTATATTGTTGAGGTTTGAAATAGTTCTTTTTCTGATTTTGATTCTAGGTAAGCTTGTTGTGTTTGGTGGGTTATCTTCACTTTTAGGTAAGCTTAATAAGACCTCTCATTAGTAATGGAGTCTCTTTGGTTTTGTGTGGATTAAGATTCTTCCTAATGAGCATTGATAGGATTTTGAACCAATGAGTCTGTTTGTAGTGATTGTTTAGTCTCATTACAATTCTCTTCTGTAGTTTTGTAATTGTGTAGAGTTACAAGATGACTTTAGTTTTGTTCGATTTGAGTGTACGGGTTTACTGTATTTTCTTTAGAAATGAGACTTCTTTAACTTCTCAGTTAGTACGAAGTCGGTAACATAATAATAATTCTTTAGTGATTTTGTACCAAAAAATATGATGGCTACTTTGAGTCTTTAACTTCTTTGAATATCATCACTTTATTTCATGACTGATTGTTGGAGAAAGCATATATCTCATCTTAATAATTCTTTAGTGATTTTGTTCTAAAACAATGATGACCCTTTGACTTCTTTAGCATAGCGTCACTTCATTTCGACTCTTATTTATAAATAAAGTCTTAAAAAGAGTAATTTAACATCTTTTTGTGTATTTGTATGATGGATTTGGAGTCTCTCAATACAATAGCAATCCTTGATGCTCAAAGATATTATGAATGAAGAATATGCTTTGAATGAGGAAATTGCAATGAGAGAGGGAGAAACAGAAATGCAAGAACTAGAACAAAATAACACACAAACTGCTGAAACAACTCAAGCGACACAACCACGTAAGAGACGTTTAACTTCTAAGGCTTAGAAAGATTTTGAATATGTTGGGGTTGAAAGTGATGGCAAGGAAATATGTCAGTGTAACCATTGTGGTAAAAAAGTAGTGACCAATACTAGAACACATGGAACACATCACTTGCTTTGCCATTCATAAACTTGTCCAGAAATGCTTAAAAAGGTAGATAGGCATGCATATGATCATAAGGTTGATAGAGAGTTGACTAGCGAGATCATAATCTATTATGATTTGTCGTTTAGATATGTTGAGTATGAAATGGTTAATGCAAAAAGCTTATATCTCAATCTGGATTGTCAGCCTATTTGTAGACAACTATTGTTGTTGATGTGTTTAGAAGGTATGAGATAGAAAAGGAGAAGTTTAGAGATGTGTTTACGAAATACGAAGCAT
>CAJHQP010003985.1:0-60324 GCA_905132765.1 Moricandia arvensis | reverse complement strand
ATTCATTTCTGGTTTTATTAGAAATTATAAGAAATTGCCAACTCTCCAAGCAGGGCAAATAGAATCTCTCGGTTACAAGTGAGATACTTCCTTCATCATATCCTATGATCTTGATTCAATTCAGGGTGATTCTAACTGATTTCTGATTCCAAATCTAGCTTCTTACATCGTGATATTCTGGCTTTATTAGTACAGAAGAATTGCAAACTCTCAAACAGAACAAACTGGAATCACTTCGGTTAGTGGATAACTTCTTCATCATAACTTCAAATGATATTGATTCAACTTCAGGCAATATTTACACTTATTTATGAGTTTCAATATCAAACTTCTTACATCTTGATTCATTCTGGTTTGATTTAGAATCAAGAGAAATTTGCCAAATCTCAAAAAGATATTACTTGAATCACTTTCAGTTAAAAGTGGGATTACACTTTTCATCATAACTCCAACGATATTGATTCAACCTCAGGTCAATTATCCACTGATTAATGAGTACAATAAATCTTCTTACATCTTGATTCATTCTGGTTTGATTAGAATCAAGACAAAATTGGCAAATCTCCAAACAGGGTAACTGGGAGTCACTTCGGTTAAAAGTGGGTATAACTCTTCTCATAACTCCCTATGATCTTGATTCAAATTCAGGGTGATTATCACTGATTTATGAGTCAATAAAGCTTTTACATCTTGATTATTGTTTATTAGTATCAAGAAAGAATTCCCACTCTCCAAAAAGGTTAAAATGGAATTCATTCGGTTAAAAGTGGAATAATCTTCATCATAACTCCTATTGATATTGATTCAACTTCAGGTGGATTATCCACTGATTTATGATCCAAATCAGCTTCTTAATCGTGTTTATTCTGGTTTTTATAGTAAATAAGAGAAAATTGCCACTCTGCAAAGCGGACAACGGAATCTCTTCGGTTAAAAGTTGAGAACATTTCATCATAACTCCTAATGATCTTGATTCACTTCAGGGTGATTTCTAAACTGATTTATAGTCAGAATGAAGCTTCTTACATCGTGAATCATTCTGGTGTTTTATTAGTATCAAGTAGAAATTTGCAAACTCTCAAAAAGGGCAAACTGGAATCACTTTCGGTTAAATTGTGGGATAACTTCTTCATCATAACTTCAATGATATTGATTCAAATTCAGGATGATTTTACACTGATTGATGAGTCAATCAAGCTTCTTAGATCTTGATTCATTCTGGTTTTGATTAGAATAGAAGAATTGCCAATCTGCCAAACAGATATACTGGAATCACTTCGGTTAAAAGTGGGATAACTTCTCATCATAACTCCAATGATCTTGGTCCAAATTCGGGTTAATCTACACTGATTAAGAGTCCAAATCAAGCTTCTTACAATCGTGATTCATTCTGGTTATTAGTAACAAAAATTGCCAAATCTCGAAACAGGACATTTGAATGCACTTCGGTTAATGTGGGATACTTCTTCATCATAGAGTCTTAGTGATATGATTCAACTTCAGGATGATTATCTGATTTATGAGTAAATCAATTTATTCTTAATCTTGATTCATTCTGTTTTATTACGAATCAAGAAGAATTAACCAATCTCCAAAGCAATGGTAACTGTAATCACTTCGGGTTAAAAGTGGAATAACATCTTCATCAATAATCCTATTTGATATTGATTCAACTTCAGGTGATTATCACTGATTTATGAGTCAATAAAGCTTCTTCATCTGATTGATTTTGTTTGATTAATAAAAAAAAAGAATCAAGAAGAAATTGCCAAATCTGCCAACAAGGGACTGGATAGCCTTTAGGATTTAGATTTCATAAACCAGTAGGGGTTGGTTTTATCTTTTCATAAACCCACTATAGGTTGGATTTATCTATAGAGTCGGTTAGGGTTTTTATAGTTTCCAGATAAGGCCTAATATTTACCACTATTGTGCCATGATATAAGCTCTATTTAGGTTCTATTATATGTGCTTAGAGTATGTCTTAGAGTATGTCTTAGAGTATTTCGGATGAAAACCCATTAGCTTTAGGATTTACATTTCATAAACCCACTAGGGGTTGGTTTTATTTTTCTCATAAACCCAGTAAGGGTTGGTTTTATCTTTTCATAAACCCACTAGGGGTTGGATTTATCTAAAGATTCGGTTAGGGTTTTTGTAGTTACCTGGTAAGGCCTAATTTTCACAACTATTGTGCCACGATATAAGCTCTGTTTAGGTTCTATTATATGTGTTTAGAGTATGTCTTATAGTATTTCGGTTGAAAACCTATTAGCTTTATGATTTAGATTTCATAAACCCACTAGGGGTTGGTTTTGTCTTTTCATAAACTCACGAAGGGTTGGTTTTATCTTTTCATAAACCCACTAGGGTTGTATTTTTCTATAGAGTCGGTTAGGGTTTTGTAGTTTCCTGATAAGGCCTAATATTTACCACTATTGTGCCATGATATAAGCTCTATTTAGGTTCTATTATATGTGTTTAGAGTATGTCTTAGAGTATTTCGAGTGAAAATCCATTAGCTTTAGTATTTAGATTTCATAAACTCACTAGGGGTTGGTTTAATCTTTTCATAAACCCACTAAGGGTTAGTTTTATCTTTTCATAAACCCAATAGGGGTTGGATATATCTATAGACTCGGTTAGGGTTTTTGTAGTTTCCTTATAAGGCCTGATATTTACCACTATTGTGCCACGATATAAACTCTATTTAGGTTCTATTATATGTGTTTAGAGTATGTCTTAGAGTATTTCGGGTGAAAACTGATGTGATCGTGGACCAGCTTACCAAAGAGGGCAAAGAGATCTTAGACGAGCCACATGATGCCACAATGCACCAACAGCCTGGTGATGATGCTTTGACCATTCCAGAAGGTCCCATGACCCATTCCAGAGCCAAGAAACACAAGGAGACTGTTGTAGGATTACTCACTTCACATCCACAACAAGAAGAAAGTCTTGGACAAGTTTTGATGGTTCGAGATATCTTGATCACCATTCAAGCTATCTCTACATCAAGTTGAGCTAGTGTTTAGGCAAGACATTTGGTGTGTGCTCTTTTCCTTGCTTTTGGTTTTGTCCCGCGAGGTTTTCCGAAGGAAGGTTTTTAATGAGGCCACGACTTGTCTTACAAATCATCTAGGCCCTATCTCGGCCCAAGACTCCTAGAAGACCATTTATTTTTTATCTTATGTTATTTTAAACCTATAGTTTTTATGTTATCTTTCATGAAACCCTAGCGCATGTTCTTTGGTTTCTTTATTTAAAGGGTTTTCGCAAACCCTTGTGTACTAAAGCAGTCTTTTATCAAAAACCCTATTTCTCTCTCTCTCTCTCTAGTTGGCGAATTGAAGTTTCAGGTGTGTAATATTCAGAGTCTAAGGGTGTCTAAGTTGGTGTGTCATATCCGATTTATTCATCTAGGAGTATCAAGTGATCATCCATCCCTCTTGTGTAACCATTCAATCGACAAACCTTGAAGAGCTTGAGTCTCTGATTCGTTCCTGCAAGGATCTATCCTCCCATCAACCAAAGAAGCATCCTAGGGGCGCATCATGTGGTATTGTGCCATGATATAAGCTCTATTTATGTTCTATTATATGTGTTTAGAGTATGTCTTAGAGTATTTCGGTTGAAAAACATTAGCTTTAGTATTTAGATTTCATAAACTCACTAGGGGTTGTTTTTATCTTTTCATAAACCCACTAAGGGTTAATTTTATCTTTTCATAAACCCACTAGGGGTTGGATTTATCTATAGAGTAGGTTAGGGTTTTTGTAGTTTCCTGGTAAGGCCTGATATTGACCACTACTGTGCCATCATATAAGCTCTATTTAGGTTCTATTATATGTGTTTAGAGAATGTCTTAGAGTATTTCGGGTTAAAACCCATTAGCTTTAGGATTTAGATTTCATAAACCCACTAGGGGTTGGTTTTATATTTTCGTAAACCCACTAAGGGTTCTAGGGATTGCTTTATATATAGAGTCGGTTAGGGTTTTTGTAGTTTCCTGATAAGGCCTGATATTTACCACTATTGTGCCATGATATAAGCTCTGTTTAGGTTCTATTATATGTGTTTAGAGTATGTCTTAGAGTATTTCGGATGAAAACCCATTAGCTTTAGGGTTTATATTTCATAAACCCACTAGGGATTGGTTTTATTTTTTCATAAACCCACTAAGCGTTGGTTTTATCTTTTCATAAACCCACTAGGGGTTGGATTTATCTAAAGAGTTGGTTAGGGTTTTTGTAGTTTCCTAATAAGGTCGGATTTTTAGCACTATTGTGCCATGATGTGAGCTCTATTTAGGTTCTATTATATGTGTTTTGAGTATTTCTTAAAGTATTTCAGATAAAACCCCATTATCTTTAGGATTTACATTTCATAAACCCACTAGGGGTTGGTTTTATTTTTCATAAACCCACTAAGGGTTGGTTTTATCTTTTTATAAACCCTCTAGGGGTTGGATTTATCTAATGAGTCGGTTATGGTTTTTGTAGTTTCCTGACAAGGCCTGATTTTTACCACTATTGTGCGATGATATAAGCTCTGTTTAGGTTCTATTATATGTGTTTAGAGTATGTCTTAGAATATTTCGGTTGAAAACCTATTAGCTTTAGGATTTAGATTTCATAAACCGACTAAGGGTTGGTTTTGTCTTTTCATAAACTCACTAAGGGTTGGTTTAATATTTTCATAAACCCACTAGGGATGGATTTATATATAGAGTCATTTAGGGTTTTTGTAGTTTCCTGATAAGGACTGATATTTACCACTAGTGTGCCATGATATAAGCTCTATTTAGGTTCTATTATATGTGTTTAGAGTATGTCTTAAAGTATTTTGGGTGAAAACCCATTAGCTTTAGGATTTAGATTTCATAAACCCACTATGGGTTGGTTTTATCTTTTCGGAAACCCACTAAGGGTATGTTTTATCTTTTCATAAACCCACTAGGGATGGATTTATATATAGAGTTGTTGAGATTTATCGGTTCCCTGCAAGCTCAGATGTAGTTCAAATCGCAAGTCTAACGCATCTAATCAATATCGGTGTGAAGTCGAATCAAGCTAGAAATAAACGACACAGAGATCTTTTGTTAACCCGGTGTTCACCTTCCTTCTTCGATGTGAAGAAGGTGCTACTCACCGGAGAGAGAATATAGGTCTCTCAACCTTTCCAATAGATGAACTGAGAAGAGTACAATCACAGGAGATTACAGTTGCGTTCTTCCTCTCTCTCGGTTACAATCACCACGAGATACAAATGGAATAGAGGAAGAAGATACAAGAGGATGAGCCTAGATACTCAGAGAAACTCCTTCTCTCACTAGCTCTCTCTCACCAGCTCCAAAACGCTGAGTCACGAGCTCTATCACTCCGCCTTGAACTCTCTCACTCCGGATCGAGCTCTCGCTCTACGTCTCGAGCTTTCGCTCTCCGCTTCTCCATTCTGTTACAGCTCTCTCTCTCGTCACGTTCTGTTACGATGAAGATGGAGCTCTCAAAATATCTTCAGCTCATCTTGCTTATTTACCATTTTGCCATAAACCCAAGTCACGTGCATTTCACATGACAATACAAAGCTTGAGTGAAACCTTCTCTTTTGCTCAGAGTCTTCATCACACTTAGCATTCTCAGTAGATTAGATGACACACTTCTACAAATCTCCACCTTGTCATCGATCTACTTAATGCCTTTAACTTCTCTTGAGCTTTCTTCTGGTGCTTAAGCAAAAAAATTGCTCATCCTCTGCAACTCCCTGCAGATTCTTGTATCTCCTCAGTTCATACTCATCTGAATGAAACCCATCCAGCTTCATCTCACTTTGAGCTTCACCGCTTAGCTTCAATCCTTCCTGAAACTAATTTCCTTCCAGCATCAAACTTGATACAACCTGAAGATTTCCTTGCCACTGCTTCTTTGAACCTCATAACCGAAGATCCACCTAAACAGCTTTTCTTCATACAATCAGACACCATCAATGAACCAGACATTAACTCACGTGCCATGGCTGTGATGTCAATCACATTATCATTCCTGAATACTGAGTACATGTCTTCTTAAGTTGAATAAACTGCTATAACACAGCCTTGTGTTATGCTCAACTTCTTCATTGATCTTCCCTTGGCAATGTCCATAACTTGGAAACTTGAGACCACGTATCAGTAACTCAGCATAAACTTCATAAGCTTCACTTCAACTAGTATAGATCAGCTTATATGTCGCTTCTCAATCACAGGAAAATCCCTCCATGAACTTGACTTGTTACTGCAACCAAGATCTCCAAACAATCTGCCAAAACCTGATACCGATGCTAGCTTGAAACTATTTCGGAACCTGAATCACCACTGCCTCAAACCTGAAGCCCCATGACTCAAACCTTTGAAACCAATCTCAACAACCAGTAGACACCAACTGCTTAACCTGAGACTTTCCTTACAACCACTTGAATGAACACACAGACTTGAACACCACTCTGCACCGCTGCTGTTTCCAACAGAACACGCCGCTTAACACAACCCGGTTAAGAAGACTTTCGATACAAAGAATCTCTGCTCAACCTCTGCTCAAACAAACCACTGTGACCCTGCAAACCTGATTCCCTTGTAGACCATTTGATTCACTTCAAAACACCTGAGATTAGAATCAAAAATACCACAGAAATCTCATGCAGAAAACCAGAAACATACATGCTTCCTTTCTGAATCAACTCTTGATTCAACCAGCCACCTGCCTGTCCAACTCAACTTTGAAACCAAAACTTGAACCGCTGTTGAAACTCAACAGATCACGCCTCATAGCTCCACCTTGCTGTGAGTACTTTCGACCCAAGTCCCTTTCCAAAACCCTGAGTAAACAAGACAGTACCAGCAGCTCGAAATTCACTTCTTGTACCCTTTTACCATATCTCTCATCATAAGAACCTGAGATACTCAAGAGATACTTTCTTACAGCTTCTTTCACATCAAATATTGAGCTCTTGATTTGTTTCTCCTGCTATACCAGACCTGCAACACATTCAACTGTGTGCAAACTCCACCAAAACCCTTTGGTAACTGCATCATATATCTTCTCAAAACCGAACCAAAACAACTCTTCTTGGCTCACCAACTCTCCCTTTAGTGCTACTCACACTAAGGTTCCACACTCGCCAATCTCGCAAGTGTGTCGTTCACTGGGAAGATAACAGCTTTCTCTTGATGCAAATAGACAACTCAACTTCTCAAGTTGTTGTCTTAGAAACCAGTTCAAAACACGCTTCTGCTCCAGCCTTCTGTAGGACTTTAAACCAGTTGCAAATTCTGTTGAAAAACCTTGTCTTCAAGCTCACTTCAGATGCCATGATATACCTTTTTGAATTTATTCACTTTGAGAAATTTCAGCAAGCACTTGTTTCTCAGAATCCTCGTTGGAGAAAATACCATGATCACTTCGGTATACTGCATTTCAGACATTCACAGACTTGCAACCTTCTATGTTTCAGCAATCTTGACTTCTTTTTAACTTCAGAGCCTGCTCACATTTTGATTTATGCAAAAACTCAGACTGATTCTTCATCAATCTTCACCTTATACCAGAGATCAAAAGACCTTTGATTTTTGCTCCAGCAAAGCCAACATAAACCTTCATGTACTGCTGCCCAAAACTTCTGCTTATACAAGATTCTCGCTGAAAAATTGCCCCACCCAGAAACTGTGTTTCTCTTTGATTCTGCTTTTTCCCAGACTTTACCGAGAACTCCATTTTCTTAGTAGCCCAAACCGTATTGTACTCTCTTGTGACAGTACCAGTGACAATTTCTCTGTCTCCTTGTAGCTACTAATAGAGAACTCTCTGAACTTGTTCAGCTTGGTTATAGACTCAAACGGCTCCACCTCGAACTGTTCTTCTGTCCATGTGAGTACTCTTCACAACTTTGATCTCAAGCTGAACTGCTTTACTTCGTCTGATCAAACCTTGTTGAGCACTAACCTTGTTAACACTGACTTGGCTGTCTTTTACTCATCTCACCGCACAAAACCAACATGAATCTTTGAAGCTCTTATAAGCTCATTGACAGGACCTATAAGCTCACACTGAAATAGACCTGAGAAATCTGTCTGAAAAAATAATACTGCTCCACCTGAAGTCAAAAAGACATCCAGAGATGTGCTACAACACTTGTAGAGGCAAGGCTCCGCCTGAAACAGTAATCCCCCAGACCTCACTAAAATTCTCTTCACCTTAGCTTCATTTCTCAGCCTCAAGTTTCTCCTGTACTTCCATCTTTGATCCATGAAACTGTTCTGTGTAGCTGACTGAATACATGGCTTCTTGCTTCAAAATACATGTCAGAACTTATGACAATTATCTCCCGTTTGCAGCCATTTAATCTCAGTCACACATAACCGACAAAACCACCAAGTGTCATTGCTTCTTCAAAGCTTCTCAACTGTGCATCGTTTCTGAATTATAACCAAAGCAGAAACCATGCTCTCTGTACTTGTCTCACATGCTCCACCATTCTTGTCTCTGAATTTCAACCTGTCTTGGAATTGAATTTCTGAAACGTGAGCATCATATATTCTTTAGCACTGATACTCAATCAGCCTCTTCTCACGAGTTCATCACTTCTAGCACGTTGCAGAAACACATTTTTTTGAGTAAGACAATAGGATCTCCCACGAGCCTGCTTCTGTCACTCAACATGTCTCACCAAAGCTGCTACATGTTACCACATTTTGCATTTTCTCTAACAGCTTCTTCCTAGAGATACAAAATGTTTCTGCATTGCTAACTTGATGACTCTTCTCTCTTTCTTCTAACAACCAGAAGCTTCTCATCTCATTCAACCAAATGAGTTTGACTTCTATCCTTGAGACTGAACCAATACAGAACCACTTCTGCTTCATCACTTTACTGCCACTGCAGAGTAGCCACAGATGTAACAACCTTGATTCATTTGACTAGAAAACCCAGCCTTGTTGCTACCAGCTCCAATGATCTTCTATTAACAATGAACATCACTACCTGAGCTCCTCATACCCACAAGAATCTGATCTTTTACCCCTGTGACTGAACCTGCAGACTTTCAACTCAAAACCTCTGAAAACTGAACTGACCTTGAAGCCTCAAAGTACTGAACCTGTCTTGTTCCACAACTGAGTAAACAACACTGTCATGCTTCTCTGCAACTCCTTTTTCACTTGAATCCTGGAAACATTAATCAGCATCCAAATAGCCTTTGATACACATACCAATATCAGCTTCTAAGGCGTCCCCTAGACCTGAGATTCATAAGTGCCATCAACTGCTATTCTCTCAATCATTCTGAAACCACATTGCCTATCTCTTCCACAAACAAGCTGACCAACGCACAATCTGACGCCAGACCAGAACCTTGACCATTCTTTGCAAAGATAATACACATTCTTTGTGATCCAGCAATCTTCAGTTCCTTACACTTCGCAGACATGAATAACCAGCCAACACAACCTTTCTCCGTGACTGCAGTGAAACAAGACCACCTGTCTTCAAGAATTTGAGCCTGAGAAATAGATGTCTTGACTTGATTCCATATTCTTTAAGTCTAGCTGTGACTCAACCTGAATCAAACTCCAACCTGAGATATCATCCATCTCATAGCAGTCATAAACCAATTTCTACACAGCATAGCCATAACAAAACTCAACTATTCAACTGTTCTTGCTTCAGTCACTATGGATCTTCCCTTTCTTGTGAACAAAGCAACCACACATATGAGTCTCTTCCTCATGATCTCACACCAGAGTATAACTCTAGTCTCAAGATAGATCACCTTGCTTCTGCAAATGGTTTCACAAACCAGAAACCAACAGATCCGACTGGATCTTCCTCCGTGAACGTTCTTTCTTGCGCTTCCGACGTCTTCTTCGTCTACTACAACCAAATGTCACTATCTTCTTTCTTGGAAGACGATGCATATCGATCGACATCATCTACTGATCCGTCACACTTGAAACAGCGATGAGATTTTGAAACTACACAACCTCAGATTCTTTTTCTTCAGAATCGGTTTCCGATAAATCTTGAATCGCCTAAACCGAGGCTCTGATACCACTTGTTGAGATTTATCGGTTCCCTGCAAGCTCAGATGTAGTTCAAATCGCAAGTCTAACGCATCTAATCAATATCGGTGTGAAGTCGAATCAAGCTAGAAATAAACGACACAGAGATCTTTTGTTAACCCGGTGTTCACCTTCCTTCTTCGATGTGAAGAAGGTGCTACTCACCGGAGAGAGAATATAGGTCTCTCAACCTTTCCAATAGATGAACTGAGAAGAGTACAATCACAGGAGATTACAGTTGCGTTCTTCCTCTCTCTCGGTTACAATCACCACGAGATACAAATGGAATAGAGGAAGAAGATACAAGAGGATGAGCCTAGATACTCAGAGAAACTCCTTCTCTCACTAGCTCTCTCTCACGAGCTCCAAAACGCTGAGTCACGAGCTCTCTCACTCCGCCTTGAACTCTCTCACTCCGGATCGAGCTCTCGCTCTACGTCTCGAGCTTTCGCTCTCCGCTTCTCCATTCTGTTACAGCTCTCTCTCTCATCACGTTCTGTTACGATGAAGATGGAGCTCTCAAAATATCTTCATCTCATCTTGCTTATTTACCATTTTGCCATAAACCCAAGTCACGTGCATTTCACATGACAATACAAAGCTTGAGTGAAACCTTCTCTTTTGCTCAGAGTCTTCATCACACTTAGCATTCTCAGTAGATTAGATGACACACTTCTACAAGAGTCATTTAGGGTTTTTGTAGTTTCCTGATAAGGACTGATATTTACCACTATTGTGCCATGATATAAGCTCTATTTAGGTTCTATTATGTGTGTTTAGAGTATGTCTTAGAGCATTTTGGGTGAAAACCCATTAGCTTTAGGATTTAGATTTCATAAACCCCCTAGGGGTTGGTTTTATCTTTTCATAAACCCACTAATGGTTGGCTTTATCTTTTCATAAACCCACTAGGGGTTGTATGTATCTATAGAGTCGGTTAGGGTTTTTGTAGTTTCCTGATAAGGCCTGATTTTTACCACTATTGTGCCATGATATAAGCTCTATTTAGGTTCTATTATATGTGTTTAGAGTATGTCTTAGAGTATTTCGGGTGAAAACCCATTAGCTTTAGTATTTAGATTTCATAAACCCACTAGGGGTTGGTTTTATCTTTTCATAAACCCACTAAGTGTTGGTTTTATCTTTTCATAAACCCACTAGAGATGGATTTATATATAGAGTCGGCTAGGGTTTTTATAGTTTCCTGATAAGGCATATTATTTACCACTATTATGCCATGATATAAGCTCTATTTAGGGTCTATTATATGTGTTTAGAATATGTCTTAGAGTATTTCGGGTGAAAACCCATTAGCTTTAGTATTTAGATTTCATATACCCACTAGGGGTTGGTTTTATCTTTTCATAAACCCACTAAGGGTTGGTTTTATCTTTTCATAAACACTTTAGGGGTTGGATTTAACTAAAGAGTCGATTAGGGTTTTTGTAGTTTCCTGATAAGGCCTGATTTTTACAACTATTGTGCGATGATATAAGCTCTGTTTAGGTTCTATTATATGTGTTTAGAGTATGTCTTAGAGTATTTCGGTTGAAAACCTATTAGCTTTAGGATTTAGACTTCATAAACCCACTAGGGGTTGGTTTTGTCTTTTCATAAACTCACTAAGGTTTGGTTTTATCTTTTCAAAAACCCACAAGGGTTGTATTTATCTATAGAGTCGGTTAGGGTTTTTGTAGTTTCTTGATAAGGCCTGATATTTACCACTATTGTGCCATGATATAAGCTTTATTTAGGTTCTATTATATGGGTTTAAAGTATGTCTTAGAGTATCTCGGGTGAAAACCCATTAGCTTTAGGATTTAGATTTCATAAACCCACTAGGGGTTTTATCTTTTCATAAACCCACTAAAGATTGGTTTTATCTTTTCATAAGACCAATAGGGGTTGGATATATCTTTAGAGTCAGTTAGGGTTTTTGTAGTTTCCTAATAAGAACTGATATTTACCATTATTGTGCCATGATATAAGCTCTATTTTGGTTCCATTATATGTGTTTAGAGTATGTCTTAGAGTATTTTGGGTGAAAACCCATTAGCTTTATGATTTAGATTTCATAAACCCACTATGGGTTGGTTTTATCTTTTCATAAACCCACTAAGGGTTGGTTTTATCTTTTCATAAACCCAGTAGGGGTTGAATTTATCTATAGAGTCGGTTAGGGTTTTTGTAGTTTCCTGATAAGGCCTGATATTTACCACTATTGTGCCATGTTATAAGCTCTATTTAGGTTCTATTATATGTGTTTAGAGTATGTCTTAGGGTATTTCGTGTGAAAACCCATTAACTTTAGGATTTAGTTTTCATAAACCCACTAGGGGTTGGTTTTATCTTTGCATAAACCCACTAAGGGTTGGTTTTATCTTTTCATAAACCCACTAGGGATGGATTTATATATAGAGTCGGTTAGGGTTTTTATAGTTTCCTAATAAGGCCTGATATTTACCACTATTGTGCCATGATATAAGCTCTATTTAGGTTCTATTATATGTGTTTAGAGTATGTCTTAGAGTATTTCGGGTGAAAACATTAGCTTTAGTATTTAGATTTCATAAACCCACTAGGTGTTGGTTTTATCTTTTCATAAACCCACTAAAAGTTGGTTTTATATTTTCTTAAACACAATAGGGGTTGGATTTATCTTTAGAGTCAGTTAGGGTTTTGTAGTTTCCTTATAAAGACTGATATTTACAAGTATTGTGCCATAATATAAGCTCTATTTAGGTTATATTATATGTGTTTAGAATATGTCTTAGGTTCTATTATATGTGTTTAGAATATGTCTTAGAGTATGTCGGGTGAAAATCCATTAGCTTTAGGATTTATATTTCATAAACCCACTAGGGATTGGTATTATTTTTTCATAAACCCACTAAGGGTTGGTTTTCTCTTTTCAAACCCACTAGGGGTTGGATTTATCTAAAAAGTTGGTTAGGGTTTTTGTAATTTCCTGATAAGGCCTGATTTTTACCACTATTGTGCCATGATATAAGCTCTATTTAGGTTCTATTATATGTGTTTAGAGTATGTCGTAGAGTATTTCGGATGAAAACCCATTAGCTTTAGGATTTAGATTTCATAAACCCACTAGGGGTTGGTTTTATCTTTTCGTAAACCCACTAAGGGTTAGTTTTATCTTTTCATAAACCCACTAGGGATTGATATATATATAGAGTCGGTTAGGGTTTTTGTGGTTTCCTGTTAAAACCTTATATTTACCACTATTGTGCCATGATATAAGCTCTGTTTAGGTTCTATTATATGTGTTTAGAGTATGTCTTAGAGTATTTTGGATGAAAACCCATTAGCTTTAGGATTTATATTTCATAAACCCAATAGGGATTGGTTTTATTTTTTCATAAACCCACTAAGGGTTGGTTTTTTCTTTTCATAAACCCACTAGGGGTTGGATTTATCTTAAAAGTTGGTTAGGGTTTTTGAAATTTCCTGATAAGGCCTGATTTTTACCACTATTGTGCCATGATGTAAGCTCTATTTAGGTTCTATTATATGTGTTTAGAGTATGTTTTAGAGTATTTCGGATGAAAACCCATTAGCTTTAGGATTTAGATTTCATAAACCCACTAGGGTTTGGTTTTATTTTTTCATAAACCCACTAAGGGTTGGTTTTATCTTTTCATAAACCCACTAGGGGTTGGATTTATCTATAGAGTCGGTTAGGGTTTTTGTAGTTTCCTGATAAGGCCTGATATTTACCACTATTGTGCCATGATATAAGCTCTATTTAGGTTCTATTATATGTGTTTAGAGTATGTCTTAGAGTATTTCGGTTGAAAATACATTAGCTTTAGTATTTAGATTTCATAAACCTACTAGGGGTTTTATCTTTTCATAAACCCACTAAAGATTGGTTTTATCTTTTCATAAACCCAATAGGGGTTGGATTTATCTTAAGAGTCAGTTAGGGTTTTTGTAGTTTCCTTATAAGGACTGATATTTACCATTATTGTGCCATGATATAAGCTCTATTTAGGTTCCATTATATGTGTTTAGAGTATGTCTTAGAGTATTTTGGGTGAAAACCCATTAGCTTTAGGATTTAGATTTCATAAACCCAGTAGGGGTTGGTTTTTTATACCCTTTTTTCATAAACCCAGTAGGGGTTGGATTTATCTATAGAGTCGGTTAGGGTTTTTGTAGTTTCCTGATAAGGCCTGATATCTACCACTATTGTGCCATGATATAAGCTCTATTTAGGTTCTATTATATGTGTTTAGAGTATGTCTTAGAGTATTTCGGATGAAAACCCATTAGCTTTAGTATTTACATTTCATAAACCCACTCGGGTTTGGTTTTATTTTTTCAAAAACCCACGAAGGGTTGGTTTTATCTTTTCGTAAACCCACTAGGGGTTGAATTTATCTAAAGAGTTGGTTAGGTTTTTGTAATTTCCTGATAAGGCCTGATTTTTACCACTATTGTGCCATGATATAAGCTCTATTTAGGTTCTATTATATGTGTTTAGAGTATGTCTTAGAGTATTTCGGATGAAAACTCATTAGCTTTAGGATTTAGATTTCATAAACCCACTAGGGATTGATTTTATTTTTTCATAAACCCACTAAGGGTTGGTTTTATCTTTTCATAAACCCACTAGGGGTTGGATTTATCTAAAGAGTTGGTTAGGGTTTTTGTAATTTCCTGATATGGACTGATTTTTACCACTATTGTGCCATGATGTAAGCTTTATTTAGGTTCTATTATATGTGTTTAGAGTATGTCTTAGAGTATTTCGGATGAAAACCAATTAGCTTTAGGATTTACATTTCATAAACCCACTAGGGTTTGGTTTTATTTTTCATAAACCCACTAAGGGTTGGTTTTATCTTTTTATAAACCCTCTAGGGGTTGGATTTATCTAAAGAATCGGTTAGGGTTTTTGTAGTTTCCTGATAAGGCCTGATTTTTACCACTATTGTGCGATGATATAAACTCTGTTTAGGTTCTATTATATGTGTTTAGAGTATGTCTTAGAGTATTTCGGTTGAAAACCTATTAGCTTTAGGATTTAGATTTCATAAACCCACTAAGGTTTGGTTTTGTCTTTTCATAAACTCACTAAGGGTTGGTTTTATCTTTTCATAAAGCCACTAGGGTTGTATTTATCTATAGAGTCGGTTAGGGTTTTTTTAGTTTCCTGATCAGGCATGATATTTACCACTATTGTGCCATGTTATAAGCTCTATTTAGGTTCTATTATATGAGTTTAGAGTATGTCTTAGAGTATTTCGGGTGAAAACCCATTAGCTTTAGGATTTAGATTTCATAAACCCACTAGGGGTTTTATCTTTTCATAAACCCACTAAAGATTGGTTTTATCTTTTCATAAACCCAATAGGGGTTGGATTTATCTTTAGAGTCAGTTAGGGTTTTTGTAGTTTCCTGATAAGGACTGATATTTACCATTATTGTGCCATGATATAAGCTCTATTTAGGTTCCATTATATGTGTTTAGAGTATGTCTTAGAGTATTTTGGGTGAAAACCCATTAGCTTTAGGATTTAGATTTCATAAACCCAGTAGGGGTTGGTTTTATCTTTTCATAAACCCAGTAGGGGTTGGATTTATCTATAGAGTCGGTTAGGATTTTTGTAGTTTCCTGATAAGGCCTGATATTTACCACTATTGTGCCATGATATAAGCTCTATTTAGGTTCTATTATATGTGTTTAGAGTATGTCTTAGAGTATTTCGGGTGAAAACCCATTAGCTTTAGTATTTAGATTTCATATACCCACTAGGGGTTGGTTTTATCTTTTCATAAACCCACTAAATGTTGGTTTTATCTTTTCTTAAACACAATATGGGTTGGATTCATATTTAGAGTCAGTTAGGGTTTTATAGTTTCCTTATAAAGACTAATATTTACTAGTATTGTGCCATAATATAAGCTCTATTTATGTTCTATTTTATGTGTTTAGAATATGTCTTAGGTTCTATTATATGTGTTTAGAATATATCTTAAAGTATTTCGGGTGAAAATCCATTAGCTTTAGTATTTAGATATCATAAACTCACTAGGGGTAGGTTTAATCTTTTCATAAACCCACTAAGGGTTAGTTTTATCTTTTCATAAACCCACTAGGGGTTGGATTTATCTATAGAGTCGGTTAGGGTTTTTGTAGTTTCCTGATAAGGCCTGATATTTACCACTATTGTGCCATGATATAAGCTCTATTTAGGTTCTATTATATGTGTTTAGAGTATGTCTTAGAGTATTTCGGTTGAAAATACATTAGCTTTAGTATTTAGATTTCATAAACTCACTAGGGATTGGTTTTATCTTTTCATAAACCCACTAAGGGTTAGTTTTATCTTTTCATAAACCCAATAGGGGTTGGATTTATCTATAGAGTCGGGGTTTTTGTAGTTTCCTGATAAGGCCTGATATTTACCACTATTGTGCCATGATATAAGCTCTATTTAGGTTCTATTATATGTGTTTAGAGTATGTCTTAGAGTATATCGGGTGAAAACCCATTAGCTTTAGGATTTAGATTTCATAAACCCACTAGGGGTTGGTTTTATCTTTTCGTAAACCCACTAAGGGTTGGTTTTATCTTTTCATAAACCCACTAGGGATGGACTTATCTATAGAGTCGGTTAGGGTTTTTGTAGTTTCCTAACAAGGCCTGATATTTACCACTATTGTGCCATGATATAAGCTCTATTTAGGTTCTATTATATGTGTTTAGAGTATGTCGTAGAGTATTTCGGGTGAAAACCCATTAGCTTTAGGATTTAGATTTCGTAAACCCACTAGGGGTTGGTTTTATCTTTTCGTAAACCCACTAAGGGTTGGTTTTATCTTTTCATAAACCCACTAGGGAATTGACTTATCTATAGAGTCGGTTAGGGTTTTTGTAGTTTCCTGACAAGGCCTGATATTTACCACTATTGTGCCATGATATAAGCTCTATTTAGGTTCTATTATATGTGTTTAGAGTATATCTTAGCGTATTTCGGGTGAAAACCCGTTAGCTTTAGGATTTAGATTTCATAAACCCACTAGGGGTTTTATCTTTTCATAAACCCACTAAAGAATGGTTTTATCTTTTCATAAACCCAATAGGGGTTGGATTTATCTTTAGAGTCAGTTAGGGTTTTTGTAGTTTCCTGATAAGGCCTGATATTTACCACTATTGTGCCATGCTATAAGCTCTATTTAGGTTCTATTATATGTGTTTAGAGTATTTCGAGTGAAAACCCATTAGCTTTAGGATTTCGATTTCATAAACCCACTAGGGGTTGGTTTTATCTTTTCGTAAACCCACTAAGGGTTAGTTTTATCTTTTCATAAACCCACTAGGGATTGATATATATATAGAGTCGGTTAGGGTTTTTGTAGTTTCCTGTTAAAACCTGATATTTACCACTATTGTGCCATGATATAAGCTCTGTTTAGGTTCTATTATATGTGTTTAGAGTATGTCTTAGAGTATTTCGGATGAAAACCCATTAGCTTTAGGATTTATATTTCATAAACCCACTAGGGATTGGTTTTATTTTTTCATAAACCCACTAAGGGTTGGTTTTCTCTTTTAATAAACCCACTAGGGGTTGGATTTATCTAAAGAGTTGGTTAGGGTTTTTGTAATTTCCTGATAAGGCCTGATTTTTACCACTATTGTGCCATGATGTAAGCTCTATTTAGGTTCTATTATATGTGTTTAGAGTATGTCTTAGAGTATTTCGGATGAAAACCCATTAGCTTTAGGATTTACATTTCATAAACCCACTAGGGTTTGGTTTTATTTTTTCATAAACCCACTAAGGGTTGGTTTTATCTTTTCATAAACCCACTAGGGGTTGGATTTATCTAAAGAGTCGGTTAGGGTTTTTGTAATTTCTTGATAAGGCCTGATTTTTACCATTATTTTGCCATGATATAAGCTCTATTTAGGTTCTATTATATGTTTTTAGAGTAGTCTTAGAGTATTTCGGATGCAAACCCATTAGCTTTAGGATTTAGATTTCATAAACCCACTAGGGATTGGTTTAATTTTTTCATAAACCTACTAAGGGTTGGTTTTATCTTTCCATAAACCCACTAGGGGTTGGATTTATCTAAAGAGTTGGTTAGGGTTTTTGTAATTTCTTGATAAGGACTGATTTTTATCACTATTGTGCCATGATGTAAGCTCTATTTAGGTTCTATTATATGTGTTTAGAGTATGTCTTAGAGTATTTCGGATGAAAACCCATTAGCTTTAGGATTTATATTTCATAAACCCACTAGGGTTTGGTTTTATTTTTTCATAAACCCACTAAGGGTTCGTTTTATCTTTTCATAAACCCACTAGGGGTTGGATTTATCTAAAGAGTCGGTTAGGGTTTTTGTAATTTCTTGATAAGGCCTGATTTTTACCATTATTTTGCCATGATATAAGCTCTATTTAGGTTCTATTATATGTGTTTAGAGTAGTCTTAGAGTATTTCGGATGAAAACCCATTAGCTTTAGGATTTAGATTTCATAAACCCACTAGGGATTGGTTTTATTTTTCATAAACCCACTAAGGGTTGGTTTTATCTTTTCATAAACCCACTAGGGGTTGGATTTATCTAAAGAGTTGGTTAGGGTTTTTGTAATTTCCTGATAAGGACTGATTTTTACCACTATTGTGCCATGATGTAAGCTCTATTTAGGTTCTATTATATGTGTTTAGAGTATGTCTTAGAGTATTTCGGATGAAAACTCATTAGCTTTAGGATTTACATTTCATAAACCCACTAGGGTTTGGTTTTATTTTTCATAAACCCACTAAGGGTTGGTTATATCTTTTTATAAACCCTCTAGGGGTTGGATTTATCTAAAGAGTCGGTTAGGGTTTTTGTTGTTTCCTGATAAGGCCTGATTTTTACCAATATTGTGCGATGATATAAGCTCTGTTTAGGTTCTATTATATGTGTTTAGAGTATGTCTTAGAGTATTTTGGATGAAAACCCATTAGCTTTCGGATTTAGATTTCATAAACCCACTAAGGGGTTGGTTTTATCTTTTCATAAACCCACTAAAGGTTGGTTTTATCTTTTCATAAACCCCACTAGGTGTTGGGTTTATCTATAGGGTCGGTTAGGGTTTTTGTAGTTTCCTGATAAGGCCTGATATTTACCACTATTGTGCCATGATATAAGCTCTATTTATGTTCTATTATATGTGTTTAGAGTATGTCTTAGAGTATTTCGGTTGAAAATACATTAGCTTTAGTATTTAGATTTCATAAACCTACTAGGGGTTTTATCTTTTCATAAACCCACTAAAGATTGGTTTTATCTTTTCATAAACCCAATAGGGGTTGGATTTATCTTAAGAGTCAGTTAGGGTTTTTGTAGTTTCCTTATAAGGACTGATATTTACCATTATTGTGCCATGATATAAGCTCTATTTAGGTTCCATTATATGTGTTTAGAGTATGTCTTAGAGTATTTTGGGTGAAAACCCATTAGCTTTAGGATTTAGATTTCATAAACCCAGTAGGGGTTGGTTTTATCTTTTCATAAACCCAGTAGGGGTTGGATTTATCTATAGAGTCGGTTAGGGTTTTTGTAGTTTCCTGATAAGGCCTGATATTTACCACTATTGTGCCATGATATAAGCTCTATTTAGGTTCTATTATATGTGTTTAGAGTATGTCTTAGAGTATTTCGGATGAAAACCCATTAGCTTTAGGATTTAGATTTCATAAACCCACTAGGGTTGGTTTTATTTTTCATAAACCCACTAAGGGTTGGTTTTATCTTTTCATAAACCCACTAGGGGTTGGATTTATCTAAAGAGTCGGTTAGGGTTTTTGTAGTTTCCTGATAAGGCCTGATATTTACCACTATTGTGCCATGATATAAGCTCTATTTAGGTTCTATTATATGTGTTTAGAGTATGTCTTAGAGTATTTCGGATGAAAACTCATTAGCTTTAGGATTTAGATTTCATAAACCCACTAGGGTTGGTTTTATCTTTTCATAAACCCACTAAGGGTTGGTTTTATCTTTTCATAAACCCACTAGGGGTTGGATTTATCTAAAGAGTCGGTTAGGGTTTTTGTAGTTTCCTGATAAGGCCTGATATTTACCACTATTGTGCCATGATATAAGCTCTATTTAGGTTCTATTATATGTGTTTAGAGTATGTCTTAGAGTATTTCGGATGAAAACCCATTAGCTTTAGGATTTAGATTTCATAAACCCACTAGGGTTGGTTTTATCTTTTCATAAACCCACTAAGGGTTGGTTTTATCTTTTCATAAACCCACTAGGGGTTGGATTTATCTATAGAGTCGGTTAGGGTTTTTGTAGTTTCCTGATAAGGCCTGATATTTACCACTATTGTGCCATGATATAAGCTCTATTTAGGTTCTATTATATGTGTTTAGAGTATGTCTTAGAGTATTTCGGGTGAAAACCCATTAGCTTTAGGATTTAGATTTCATAAACCCACTAGGGTTGGTTTTATCTTTTCATAAACCCACTAAGGGTTGGTTTTATCTTTTCATAAACCCACTAGGGGTTGGATTTATCTATAGAGTCGGTTAGGGTTTTTGTAGTTTCCTGATAAGGCCTGATTTTACCACTATTGTGCCATGATATAAGCTCTATTTAGGTTCTATTATATGTGTTTAGAGTATGTCTTAGAGTATTTCGGGTGAAAACCCATTAGCTTTAGGATTTAGATTTCATAAACCCACTAGGGGTTGGTTTTATCTTTTCATAAACCCACTAAGGGTTGGTTTTATCTTTTCATAAACCCACTAGGGTTGGATTTATCTAAGAGTCGGTTAGGGTTTTTGTAGTTTCCTGATAAGGCCTGATATTTACCACTATTGTGCCATGATATAAGCTCTATTTAGGTTCTATTATATGTGTTTAGAGTATGTCTTAGAGTATTTCGGATGAAAACCCATTAGCTTTAGGATTTAGATTTCATAAACCCACTAGGGTTGGTTTTATTTTTCATAAACCCACTAAGGGTTGGTTTTATCTTTTCATAAACCCACTAGGGGTTGGATTTATCTAAAGAGTCGGTTAGGGTTTTTGTAGTTTCCTGATAAGGCCTGATATTTACCACTATTGTGCCATGATATAAGCTCTATTTAGGTTCTATTATATGTGTTTAGAGTATGTCTTAGAGTATTTCGGATGAAAACCCATTAGCTTTAGGATTTAGATTTCATAAACCCACTAGGGTTGGTTTTATCTTTTCATAAACCCACTAAGGGTTGGTTTTATCTTTTCATAAACCCACTAGGGGTTGGATTTATCTATAGAGTCGGTTAGGGTTTTTGTAGTTTCCTGATAAGGCCTGATATTTACCACTATTGTGCCATGATATAAGCTCTATTTAGGTTCTATTATATGTGTTTAGAGTATGTCTTAGAGTATTTCGGATGAAAACCCATTAGCTTTAGGATTTAGATTTCATAAACCCACTAGGGTTGGTTTTATCTTTTCATAAACCCACTAAGGGTTGGTTTTATCTTTTCATAAACCCACTAGGGGTTGGATTTATCTATAGAGTCGGTTAGGGTTTTTGTAGTTTCCTGATAAGGCCTGATATTTACCACTATTGTGCCATGATATAAGCTCTATTTAGGTTCTATTATATGTGTTTAGAGTATGTCTTAGAGTATTTCGGGTGAAAACCCATTAGCTTTAGGATTTAGATTTCATAAACCCACTAGGGTTGGTTTTATCTTTTCATAAACCCACTAAGGGTTGGTTTTATCTTTTCATAAACCCACTAGGGATTGGATTTATCTATAGAGTCGGTTAGGGTTTTTGTAGTTTCCTGATAAGGCCTGATATTTACCACTATTGTGCCATGATATAAGCTCTATTTAGGTTCTATTATATGTGTTTAGAGTATGTCTTAGAGTATTTCGGGTGAAAACCCATTAGCTTTAGGATTTAGATTTCATAAACCCACTAGGGGTTGGTTTTATCTTTTCATAAACCCACTAAGGGTTGGTTTTATCTTTTCATAAACCCACTAGGGATGGATTTATCTATAGAGTCGGTTAGGGTTTTTGTAGTTTCCTGATAAGGCCTGATATTTACCACTATTGTGCCATGATATAAGCTCTATTTAGGTTCTATTATATGTGTTTAGAGTATGTCTTAGAGTATTTCGGGTGAAAACCCATTAGCTTTAGGATTTAGATTTCATAAACCCACTAGGGTTGGTTTTATCTTTTCATAAACCCACTAAGGGTTGGTTTTATCTTTTCATAAACCCACTAGGGGTTGGATTTATCTATAGAGTCGGTTAGGGTTTTTGTAGTTTCCTGATAAGGCCTGATATTTACCACTATTGTGCCATGATATAAGCTCTATTTAGGTTCTATTATATGTGTTTAGAGTATGTCTTAGAGTATTTCGGGTGAAAACCCATTAGCTTTAGGATTTAGATTTCATAAACCCACTAGGGTTGGTTTTATCTTTTCATAAACCCACTAAGGGTTGGTTTTATCTTTTCATAAACCCACTAGGGGTTGGATTTATCTATAGAGTCGGTTAGGGTTTTTGTAGTTTCCTGATAAGGCCTGATATTTACCACTATTGTGCCATGATATAAGCTCTATTTAGGTTCTATTATATGTGTTTAGAGTATGTCTTAGAGTATTTCGGGTGAAAACCCATTAGCTTTAGGATTTAGATTTCATAAACCCACTAGGGGTTGGTTTTATCTTTTCATAAACCCACTAAGGGTTGGTTTTATCTTTTCATAAACCCACTAGGGGTTGGATTTATCTATAGAGTCGGTTAGGGTTTTTGTAGTTTCCTGATAAGGCCTGATATTTACCACTATTGTGCCATGATATAAGCTCTATTTAGGTTCTATTATATGTGTTTAGAGTATGTCTTAGAGTATTTCGGGTGAAAACCCATTAGCTTTAGGATTTAGATTTCATAAACCCACTAGGGGTTGGTTTTATCTTTTCATAAACCCACTAAGGGTTGGTTTTATCTTTTCATAAACCCACTAGGGTTGGATTTATCTATAGAGTCGGTTAGGGTTTTTGTAGTTTCCTGATAAGGCCTGATATTTACCACTATTGTGCCATGATATAAGCTCTATTTAGGTTCTATTATATGTGTTTAGAGTATGTCTTAGAGTATTTCGGGTGAAAACCCATTAGCTTTAGGATTTAGATTTCATAAACCCACTAGGGGTTGGTTTTATCTTTTCATAAACCCACTAAGGGTTGGTTTTATCTTTTCATAAACCCACTAGGGGTTGGATTTATCTATAGAGTCGGTTAGGGTTTTTGTAGTTTCCTGATAAGGCCTGATATTTACCACTATTGTGCCATGATATAAGCTCTATTTAGGTTCTATTATATGTGTTTAGAGTATGTCTTAGAGTATTTCGGGTGAAAACCCATTAGCTTTAGGATTTAGATTTCATAAACCCACTAGGGTTGGTTTTATCTTTTCATAAACCCACTAAGGGTTGGTTTTATCTTTTCATAAACCCACTAGGGGTTGGATTTATCTATAGAGTCGGTTAGGGTTTTTGTAGTTTCCTGATAAGGCCTGATATTTACCACTATTGTGCCATGATATAAGCTCTATTTAGGTTCTATTATATGTGTTTAGAGTATGTCTTAGAGTATTTCGGGTGAAAACCCATTAGCTTTAGGATTTAGATTTCATAAACCCACTAGGGGTTGGTTTTATCTTTTCATAAACCCACTAAGGGTTGGTTTTATCTTTTCATAAACCCACTAGGGGTTGGATTTATCTATAGAGTCGGTTAGGGTTTTTGTAGTTTCCTGATAAGGCCTGATATTTACCACTATTGTGCCATGATATAAGCTCTATTTAGGTTCTATTATATGTGTTTAGAGTATGTCTTAGAGTATTTCGGGTGAAAACCCATTAGCTTTAGGATTTAGATTTCATAAACCCACTAGGGTTGGTTTTATCTTTTCATAAACCCACTAAGGGTTGGTTTTATCTTTTCATAAACCCACTAGGGGTTGGATTTATCTATAGAGTCGGTTAGGGTTTTTGTAGTTTCCTGATAAGGCCTGATATTTACCACTATTGTGCCATGATATAAGCTCTATTTAGGTTCTATTATATGTGTTTAGAGTATGTCTTAGAGTATTTCGGGTGAAAACCCATTAGCTTTAGGATTTAGATTTCATAAACCCACTAGGGGTTGGTTTTATCTTTTCATAAACCCACTAAGGGTTGGTTTTATCTTTTCATAAACCCACTAGGGTTGGATTTATATATAGAGTCGGTTAGGGTTTTTATAGTTTCCTGATAAGGCCTGATATTTACCACTATTGTGCCATGATATAAGCTCTATTTAGGTTCTATTATATGTGTTTAGAGTATGTCTTAGAGTATTTCGGGTGAAAACCCATTAGCTTTAGGATTTAGATTTCATAAACCCACTAGGGTTGGTTTTATTTTTCATAAACCCACTAAGGGTTGGTTTTATCTTTTCATAAACCCACTAGGGGTTGGATTTATCTATAGAGTCGGTTAGGGTTTTTGTAGTTTCCTGATAAGGCCTGATATTTACCACTATTGTGCCATGATATAAGCTCTATTTAGGTTCTATTATATGTGTTTAGAGTATGTCTTAGAGTATTTCGGGTGAAAACCCATTAGCTTTAGGATTTAGATTTCATAAACCCACTAGGGTTGGTTTTATCTTTTCATAAACCCACTAAGGGTTGGTTTTATCTTTTCATAAACCCACTAGGGGTTGGATTTATCTAAAGAGTCGGTTAGGGTTTTTGTAGTTTCCTGATAAGGCCTGATATTTACCACTATTGTGCCATGATATAAGCTCTATTTAGGTTCTATTATATGTGTTTAGAGTATGTCTTAGAGTATTTCGGGTGAAAACCCATTAGCTTTAGGATTTAGATTTCATAAACCCACTAGGGTTGGTTTTATTTTTCATAAACCCACTAAGGGTTGGTTTTATCTTTTCATAAACCCACTAGGGGTTGGATTTATCTAAAGAGTCGGTTAGGGTTTTTGTAGTTTCCTGATAAGGCCTGATTTTTACCACTATTGTGCGATGATATAAGCTCTGTTTAGGTTCTATTATATGTGTTTAGAGTATGTCTTAGAGTATTTCGGATGAAAACCCATTAGCTTTAGGATTTAGATTTCATAAACCCACTATGGGTTTGGTTTTATCTTTTCATAAACCCACTAAGGGTTGGTTTTATCTTTTTATAAACCCTCTAGGGGTTGGATTTATCTAAAGAGTCGGTTAGGGTTTTATTAGTTTCCTGATCAGGCCTGATATTTACCACTATTGTGCCATGATATAAGCTCTATTTAGGTTCTATTATATGAGTTTAGAGTATGTCTTAGAGTATTTCGGGTGAAAACCCATTAGCTTTAGGATTTAGATTTCATAAACCCACTAGGGGTTTTATCTTTTCATAAACCCACTAAGGATTGGTTTTATCTTTTCATAAACCCAATAGGGGTTGGATTTATCTTTAGCGTCAGTTAGGGTTTTTGTAGTTTCCTGATAGGGACTGATATTTACCATTATTGTGCCATGATATAAGCTCTATTTAGGTTCTATTATATGTGTTTAGAGTATGTCTTAGAGTATTTCGGGTGAAAACCCATTAGCTTTAGGATTTAGATTTCATAAACCCACTAGGGGTTGGTTTTATCTTTTCATAAACCCACTAAGGGTTGGTTTTATCTTTTCATAAACCCACTAGGGATTGGATTTATCTATAGAGTCGGTTAGGGTTTTTGTAGTTTCCTGATAAGGCCTGATATTTACCACTATTGTGCCATGATATAAGCTCTATTTAGGTTCTATTATATGTGTTTAGAGTATGTCTTAGAGTATTTCGGGTGAAAACCCATTAGCTTTAGGATTTAGATTTCATAAACCCACTAGGGGTTGGTTTTATCTTTTCATAAACCCACTAAGGGTTGGTTTTATCTTTTCATAAACCCACTAGGGATTGGACTTATCTATAGAGTCGGTTAGGGTTTTTGTAGTTTCCTGATAAGGCCTGATATTTACTAGTATTGTGCCATAATATAAGCTCTATTTATGTTCTATTATATGTGTTTAGAATATGTCTTAGAGTATTTTGGGTGAAAATCCATTAGCTTTAGTATTTAGATATCATAAACTCACTAGGGGTACGTTTAATCTTTTCATAAACCCACTAAGGGTTAGTTTTATCTTTTCATAAACCCACTAGGGGTTGGATTTATCTATAGAGTCGGTTAGGGTTTTGTAGTTTCCTGATAAGGCCTGATATTTACCACTATTGTGCCATGATATAAGCTCTATTTAGGTTCTATTATATGTGTGTAGAGTATGTCTTAGAGTATTTCGGTTGAAAATACATTAGCTTTAGTATTTAGATTTGATAAACTCACTAGGGATTGGTTTTATCTTTTCATAAACCCACTAAGGGTTAGTTTTATCTTTTCATAAACCCACTAGGGGTTGGATTTATCTATAGAGTCGGGGTTTTTGTAGTTTCCTGATAAGGCCTGATATTTACCATTATTGTGCCATGATATAAGCTCTATTTAGGTTCTATTATATGTGTTTAGAGTATGTCTTAGAGTATTTCGGGTGAAAACCCATTAGCTTTAGGATTTAGATTTCATAAACCCACTAGGGGTTGGTTTTATCTTTTCGTAAACCCACTAAGGGTTGGTTTTATCTTTTCATAAACCCACTAGGGATGGACTTATCTATAGAGTCGGTTAGGGTTTTTGTAGTTTCCTGACAAGGCCTGATATTTACCACTATTGTGCCATGATATAAGCTCTATTTAGGTTCTATTATATGTGTTTAGAGTATGTCGTAGAGTATTTCGGGTGAAAACCCATTAGCTTTAGGATTTAGATTTCATAAACCCACTAGGGGTTGGTTTTATCTTTTCGTAAACCCACTAAGGGTTGGTTTTATCTTTTCATAAACCCACTAGGGATGGACTTATCTAGAGAGTCGGTTAGGGTTTTTGTAGTTTCCTGACAAGGCCTGATATTTACCACTATTGTGCCATGATATAAGCTCTATTTAGGTTCTATTATATGTGTTTAGAGTATGTCGTAGAGTATTTCGGGTGAAAACCCATTAGCTTTAGGATTTAGATTTCATAAACCCACTAGGGGTTAGTTTTATATTTTCGTAAACCCACTAAGGGTTGTTTTATCTTTTCATAAACCCACTAGGGATGGACTTATCTATAGAGTCGGTTAGGGTTTTTGTAGTTTCCTGACAAGGCCTGATATTTACCACTATTGTGAAATTATATAAGCTCTATTTAGGTTATATTATATGTGTTTAGAGTATATCTTAGAGTATTTCGGGTGAAAACCCATTAGCTTTAGGATTTAGATTTCATAAACCCACTAAGGGTTGGTTTTATCTTTTCATAAACCCACTAAGGGTTGGTTTTATCTTTTCATAAACCCACTAGGGGTTAGATTTATCTATAGAGTCGGTTAGGGTTTTTGTAGTTTCATGATAAGGCCTGATATTTACCACTATTGTGCCATGATATAAGCTCTATTTAGGTTGTATTATATGTGTTTAGAGTATGTCTTAGAGTATTTCGGTTGAAAATACATTAGCTTTAGTATTTAGATTTCATAAACTCACTAGGGATTGGTTTTATCTTTTCATAAACCCACTAAGGGTTAGTTTTATCTTTTCATAAATCCACTAGGGGTTGGATTTATCTATAGAGTCGGGGTTTTTGTAGTTTCCTGATAAGGCCTGATATTTACCATTATTGTGCCATGATATAAGCTCTATTTAGGTTCTATTATATGTGTTTAGACTATGTCTTAGAGTATTTCGGGTGAAAACCCATTAGCTTTAGGATTTAGATTTCATAAACCCACTAGGGGTTGGTTTTATCTTTTCGTAAACCCACTAAGGGTTGATTTTATCTTTTCATAAACCCACTAGGGATGGACTTATCTATAGAGTCGGTTAGGGTTTTTGTAGTTTCCTGACAAGGCCTGATATTTACCACTATTGTGCCATGATATAAGCTCTATTTAGGTTCTATTATATGTGTTTAGAGTACGTCGTAGAGTATTTCGGGTGAAAACCCATTAGCTTTAGGATTTAGATTTCATAAACCCACTAGGGGTTGGTTTTATCTTTTCGTAAACCCACTAAGGGTTGGTTTTATCTTTTCATAAACCCACTAGGGATGGACTTATCTAGAGAGTCGGTTAGGGTTTTTGTAGTTTCCTAACAAGGCCTGATATTTACCACTATTGTGCCATGATATAAGCTCTATTTAGGTTCTATTATATGTGTTTAGAGTATGTCTTAGAGTATTTCGGGTGAAAACCCATTAGCTTTAGGATTTAGATTTCATAAACCCACTAGGGGTTGGTTTTATCTTTCATAAACCCACTAAGGGTTGGTTTTATCTTTTCATAAACCCACTAGGGATGGACTTATCTATAGAGTCGGTTAGGGTTTTTGTAGTTTCCTGATAAGGCCTGATATTTACCACTATTGTGCCATGATATAAGCTCTATTTAGGTTCTATTATATGTGTTTAGAGTATGTCTTAGAGTATTTCGGGTGAAAACCCATTAGCTTTAGGATTTAGATTTCATAAACCCACTAGGGTTGGTTTTATCTTTTCATAAACCCACTAAGGTTGGTTTTATCTTTTCATAAACCCACTAGGGGTTGGATTTATCTATAGAGTCGGTTAGGGTTTTTGTAGTTTCCTGATAAGGCCTGATATTTACCACTATTGTGCCATGATATAAGCTCTATTTAGGTTCTATTATATGTGTTTAGAGTATGTCTTAGAGTATTTCGGGTGAAAACCCATTAGCTTTAGGATTTAGATTTCATAAACCCACTAGGGGTTGGTTTTATCTTTTCATAAACCCACTAAGGGTTGGTTTTATCTTTTCATAAACCCACTAGGGGTTGGATTTATCTATAGAGTCGGTTAGGGTTTTTGTAGTTTCCTGATAAGGCCTGATATTTACCACTATTGTGCCATGATATAAGCTCTATTTAGGTTCTATTATATGTGTTTAGAGTATGTCTTAGAGTATTTCGGGTGAAAACCCATTAGCTTTAGGATTTAGATTTCATAAACCCACTAGGGGTTGGTTTTATCTTTTCATAAACCCACTAAGGGTTGGTTTTATCTTTTCATAAACCCACTAGGGATGGATTTATATATAGAGTCGGTTAGGGTTTTTGTAGTTTCCTGATAAGGCCTGATATTTACCACTATTGTGCCATGATATAAGCTCTATTTAGGTTCTATTATATGTGTTTAGAGTATGTCTTAGAGTATTTCGGGTGAAAACCCATTAGCTTTAGGATTTAGATTTCATAAACCCACTAGGGTTGGTTTTATCTTTTCATAAACCCACTAAGGGTTGGTTTTATCTTTTCATAAACCCACTAGGGGTTGGATTTATCTATAGAGTCGGTTAGGGTTTTTGTAGTTTCCTGATAAGGCCTGATATTTACCACTATTGTGCCATGATATAAGCTCTATTTAGGTTCTATTATATGTGTTTAGAGTATGTCTTAGAGTATTTCGGGTGAAAACCCATTAGCTTTAGGATTTAGATTTCATAAACCCCACTAGGGGTTGGTTTTATCTTTTCATAAACCCACTAAGGGTTGGTTTTATCTTTTCATAAACCCACTAGGGGTTGGATTTATCTATAGAGTCGGTTAGGGTTTTTGTAGTTTCCTGATAAGGCCTGATATTTACCACTATTGTGCCATGATATAAGCTCTATTTAGGTTCTATTATATGTGTTTAGAGTATGTCTTAGAGTATTTCGGGTGAAAACCCATTAGCTTTAGTATTTAGATTTCATAAACCCACTAGGGGTTGGTTTTATCTTTTCAAAAACCCACTAAGGGTTGGTTTTATCTTTTCATAAACCCACTAGGGATGGATTTATCTATAGAGTCGGTTAGGGTTTTTGTAGTTTCCTGATAAGGCCTGATATTTACCACTATTGTGCCATGATATAAGCTCTATTTAGGTTCTATTATATGTGTTTAGAGTATGTCTTAGAGTATTTCGGGTGAAAACCCATTAGCTTTATTGATTTAGATTTCATAAACCCACTAGGGTTGGTTTTATCTTTTCATAAACCCACTAAGGGTTGGTTTTATCTTTCATAAACCCACTAGGGGTTGGATTTATCTATAGAGTCGGTTAGGGTTTTTGTAGTTTCCTGATAAGGCCTGATATTTACCACTATTGTGCCATGATATAAGCTCTATTTAGGTTGTATTATATGTGTTTAGAGTATGTCTTAGAGTATTTTGTTTGAAAACCATTAGCTTTAGGATTTAGATTTCATAAACCTACTAGGGGTTGGTTTTTTCTTTTCACAAACACACTAAGGGCTGGTTTTATCTTTTCATAAACCCACTAAGGGTTGGATTTATCTATAGAGTCGGTTAGGGTTTTTGTAGTTTCCTGATAAGGCCTGATATTTACCACTATTGTGCCATGATATAAGCTCTATTTAGGTTCTATTATATGTGTTTAGAGTATGTCTTAGAGTATTTCGGGTGAAAACCCATTAGCTTTAGGATTTAGATTTCATAAACCCACTAGGGGTTGGTTTTATCTTTTCATAAACCCACTAAGGGTTGGTTTTATCTTTTCATAAACCCACTAGGGATGGATTTATCTATAGAGTCAGTTAGGGTTTTTGTAGTTTCCTGATAAGGCCTGATATTTACCACTATTGTGCCATGATATAAGCTCTATTTAGGTTCTATTATATGTGTTTAGAGTATGTCTTAGAGTATTTCGGGTGAAAACCCATTAGCTTTAGGATTTAGATTTCATAAACCCACTAGGGGTTGGTTTTATCTTTTCATAAACCCACTAAGGGTTGGTTTTATCTTTTCATAAACCCACTAGGGGTTGGATTTATCTATAGAGTCGGTTAGGGTTTTTGTAGTTTCCTGATAAGGCCTGATATTTACCACTATTGTGCCATGATATAAGCTCTATTTAGGTTCTATTATATGTGTTTAGAGTATGTCTTAGAGTATTTCGGGTGAAAACCCATTAGCTTTAGGATTTAGATTTCATAAACCCACTAGGGGTTGGTTTTATCTTTTCATAAACCCACTAAGGGTTGGTTTTATCTTTTCATAAACCCACTAGGGATGGATTTATCTATAGAGTCGGTTAGGGTTTTTGTAGTTTCCTGATAAGGCCTGATATTTACCACTATTGTGCCATGATATAAGCTCTATTTAGGTTCTATTATATGTGTTTAGAGTATGTCTTAGAGTATTTCGGGTGAAAACCCATTAGCTTTAGGATTTAGATTTCATAAACCCACTAGGGTTGGTTTTATCTTTTCATAAACCCACTAAGGTTGGTTTTATCTTTTCATAAACCCACTAGGGGTTGGATTTATCTATAGAGTCGGTTAGGGTTTTTGTAGTTTCCTGATAAGGCCTGATATTTACCACTATTGTGCCATGATATAAGCTCTATTTAGGTTCTATTATATGTGTTTAGAGTATGTCTTAGAGTATTTCGGGTGAAAACCCATTAGCTTTAGGATTTAGATTTCATAAACCCACTAGGGGTTGGTTTTATCTTTTCATAAACCACTAAGGGTTGGTTTTATCTTTTCATAAACCCACTAGGGGTTGGATTTATCTATAGAGTCGGTTAGGGTTTTTGTAGTTTCCTGATAAGGCCTGATATTTACCACTATTGTGCCATGATATAAGCTCTATTTAGGTTCTATTATATGTGTTTAGAGTATGTCTTAGAGTATTTCGGGTGAAAACCCATTAGCTTTAGGATTTAGATTTCATAAACCCACTAGGGGTTGGTTTATCTTTTCATAAACCCACTAAGGGTTGGTTTTATCTTTTCATAAACCCACTAGGGATGGATTTATATATAGAGTCGGTTAGGGTTTTTGTAGTTTCCTGATAAGGCCTGATATTTACCACTATTGTGCCATGATATAAGCTCTATTTAGGTTCTATTATATGTGTTTAGAGTATGTCTTAGAGTATTTCGGATGAAAACCCATTAGCTTTAGGATTTAGATTTCATAAACCCACTAGGGGTTGGTTTTATTTTTCATAAACCCACTAAGGGTTGGTTTTATCTTTTCATAAACCCACTAGGGATTGGATTTATCTATAGAGTCGGTTAGGGTTTTTGTAGTTTCCTGATAAGGCCTGATATTTACCACTATTGTGCCATGATATAAGCTCTATTTAGGTTCTATTATATGTGTTTAGAGTATGTCTTAGAGTATTTCGGGTGAAAACCCATTAGCTTTAGGATTTAGATTTCATAAACCCACTAGGGGTTGGTTTTATCTTTTCATAAACCCACTAAGGGTTGGTTTTATCTTTTCATAAACCCACTAGGGGATGGATTTATCTATAGAGTCGGTTAGGGTTTTTGTAGTTTCCTGATAAGGCCTGATATTTACCACTATTGTGCCATGATATAAGCTCTATTTAGGTTCTATTATATGTGTTTAGAGTATGTCTTAGAGTATTTCGGGTGAAAACCCATTAGCTTTAGGATTTAGATTTCATAAACCCACTAGGGGTTGGTTTTATCTTTTCATAAACCCACTAAGGGTTGGTTTTATCTTTTCATAAACCCACTAGGGTTGGATTTATCTATAGAGTCGGTTAGGGTTTTTGTAGTTTCCTGATAAGGCCTGATATTTACCACTATTGTGCCATGATATAAGCTCTATTTAGGTTCTATTATATGTGTTTAGAGTATGTCTTAGAGTATTTCGGGTGAAAACCCATTAGCTTTAGGATTTAGATTTCATAAACCCACTAGGGTTGGTTTTATCTTTTCATAAACCCACTAAGGGTTGGTTTTATCTTTTCATAAACCCACTAGGGGTTGGATTTATCTATAGAGTCGGTTAGGGTTTTTGTAGTTTCCTGATAAGGCCTGATATTTACCACTATTGTGCCATGATATAAGCTCTATTTAGGTTCTATTATATGTGTTTAGAGTATGTCTTAGAGTATTTCGGGTGAAAACCCATTAGCTTTAGGATTTAGATTTCATAAACCCACTAGGGTTGGTTTTATCTTTTCATAAACCCACTAAGGGTTGGTTTTATCTTTTCATAAACCCACTAGGGGTTGGATTTATCTATAGAGTCGGTTAGGGTTTTTGTAGTTTCCTGATAAGGCCTGATATTTACCACTATTGTGCCATGATATAAGCTCTATTTAGGTTCTATTATATGTGTTTAGAGTATGTCTTAGAGTATTTCGGTTGAAAACCCATTAGCTTTAGGATTTAGATTTCATAAACCCACTAGGGGTTGGTTTTATCTTTTCATAAACCCACTAAGGGTTGGTTTTATCTTTTCATAAACCCACTAGGGGTTGGATTTATCTATAGAGTCGGTTAGGGTTTTTGTAGTTTCCTGATAAGGCCTGATATTTACCACTATTGTGCCATGATATAAGCTCTATTTAGGTTCTATTATATGTGTTTAGAGTATGTCTTAGAGTATTTCGGGTGAAAACCCATTAGCTTTAGGATTTAGATTTCATAAACCCACTAGGGGTTGGTTTTATCTTTTCATAAACCCACTAAGGGTTGGTTTTATCTTTTCATAAACCCACTAGGGATTGGATTTATATATAGAGTCGGTTAGGGTTTTTGTAGTTTCCTGATAAGGCCTGATATTTACCACTATTGTGCCATGATATAAGCTCTATTTAGGTTCTATTATATGTGTTTAGAGTATGTCTTAGAGTATTTCGGGTGAAAACCCATTAGCTTTAGGATTTAGATTTCATAAACCCACTAGGGGTTGGTTTTATCTTTTCATAAACCCACTAAGGGTTGGTTTTATCTTTTCATAAACCCACTAGGGGTTGGATTTATCTATAGAGTCGGTTAGGGTTTTTGTAGTTTCCTGATAAGGCCTGATATTTACCACTATTGTGCCATGATATAAGCTCTATTTAGGTTCTATTATATGTGTTTAGAGTATGTCTTAGAGTATTTCGGGTGAAAACCCATTAGCTTTAGGATTTAGATTTCATAAACCCACTAGGGGTTGGTTTTATCTTTTCATAAACCCACTAAGGGTTGGTTTTATCTTTTCATAAACCCACTAGGGGTTGGATTTATCTATAGAGTCAGTTAGGGTTTTTGTAGTTTCCTGATAAGGCCTGATTTTACCACTATTGTGCCATGATATAAGCTCTATTTAGGTTCTATTATATGTGTTTAGAGTATGTCTTAGAGTATTTCGGATGAAAACCATTAGCTTTAGATTTAGATTTCATAAACCCACTAGGGTTGGTTTTATCTTTTCATAAACCCACTAAGGGTTGGTTTTATCTTTTCATAAACCACTAGGGGTTGGATTTATCTATTGAATCGGTTAGGGTTTTTGTACTTTTCTGATAAGGCCTGATATTTACCACTATTTGCCATGATATAAGCTCTATTTAGGTTCTATTATATGTGTTTAGAGTATGTCTTAGAGTATTTCGGTGAAAACCCATTAGCTTTAGGATTTAGATTTCATAAACCCACTAGGGGTTGGTTTTATCTTTTCATAAACCCACTAAGGGTTGGTTTTATCTTTTCATAAACCCACTAGGGGTTGGATTTATCTATAGAGTCGGTTAGGGTTTTTGTAGTTTCCTGATAAGGCCTGATTTTTACCACTATTGTGCCATGATATAAGCTCTATTTAGGTTCTATTATATGTGTTTAGAGTATGTCTTAGAGTATTTCGGGTGAAAACCCATTAGCTTTAGGATTTAGATTTCATAAACCCACTAGGGTTGGTTTTATCTTTTCATAAACCCACTAAGGGTTGGTTTTATCTTTTCATAAACCCACTAGGGGTTGGATTTATCTATAGAGTCGGTTAGGGTTTTTGTAGTTTCCTGATAAGGCCTGATATTTACCACTATTGTGCCATGATATAAGCTCTATTTAGGTTCTATTATATGTGTTTAGAGTATGTCTTAGAGTATTTTTGGGTGAAAACCCATTAGCTTCAGGATTTAGATTTCATAAACCCACTAGGGTTGGTTTTATCTTTTCATAAACCCACTAAGGTTGGTTTTATCTTTTCATAAACCCACTAGGGGTTGGATTTATCTATAGAGTCGGTTAGGGTTTTTGTAGTTTCCTGATAAGGACTGATATTTACCACTATTGTGCCATGATATAAGCTCTATTTAGGTTCTATTATATGTGTTTAGAGTATGTCTTAGAGTATTTCGGGTGAAAACCCATTAGCTTTAGGATTTAGATTTCATAAACCCACTAGGGGTTGGTTTTATCTTTTCATAAACCCACTAAGGGTTGGTTTTATCTTTTCATAAACCCACTAGGGTTGGATTTATCTATAGAGTCGGTTAGGGTTTTTATAGTTTCCTGATAAGGCCTGATATTTACCACTATTGTGCCATGATATAAGCTCTATTTAGGTTCTATTATATGTGTTTAGAGTATGTCTTAGAGTATTTTGGGTGAAAAACCCATTAGCTTTAGGATTTAGATTTCATAAACCCACTAGGGGTTGGTTTTATCTTTTCATAAACCCACTAAGGTGGTTTTATCTTTTCATAAACCCACTAGGGGTTGGATTTATCTATAGAGTCGTTAGGGTTTTTGTAGTTTCCTGATAAGGCCTGATATTTACCACTATTGTGCCATGATATAAGCTCTATTTAGGTTCTATTATATGTGTTTAGAGTATGTCTTAGAGTATTTCGGTGAAAACCCATTAGCTTTAGGATTTAGATTTCATAAACCCACTAGGGTTGGTTTTATCTTTTCATAAACCCACTAAGGGTTGGTTTTATCTTTTCATAAACCCACTAGGGGTTGGATTTATCTATAGAGTCGGTTAGGGTTTTTGTAGTTTCCTGATAAGGCCTGATATTTACCACTATTGTGCCATGATATAAGCTCTATTTAGGTTCTATTATATGTGTTTAGAGTATGTCTTAGAGTATTTCGGGTGAAAACCCATTAGCTTTAGGATTTAGATTTCATAAACCCACTAGGGGTTGGTTTTATCTTTTCATAAACCCACTAAGGGTTGGTTTTATCTTTTCATAAACCCACTAGGGGTTGGATTTATCTATAGAGTCGGTTAGGGTTTTTGTAGTTTCCTGATAAGGCCTGATATTTACCACTATTGTGCCATGATATAAGCTCTATTTAGGTTCTATTATATGTGTTTAGAGTATGTCTTAGAGTATTTCGGGTGAAAACCCATTAGCTTTAGGATTTAGATTTCATAAACCCACTAGGGGTTGGTTTTATCTTTTCATAAACCCACTAAGGGTTGGTTTTATCTTTTCATAAACCCACTAGGGGTTGGATTTATCTATAGAGTCGGTTAGGGTTTTTGTAGTTTCCTGATAAGGCCTGATATTTACCACTATTGTGCCATGATATAAGCTCTATTTAGGTTCTATTATATGTGTTTAGAGTATGTCTTAGTGTATTTCGGTGAAAACCCATTAGCTTTAGTATTTAGATTTCATAAACCCACTAGGGGTTGGTTTATCTTTTCATAAACCACTAAGGGTTGGTTTTATCTTTTCATAAACCCACTAGGGTTGGATTTATCTAAAGAGTCGGTTAGGGTTTTTTGTAGTTTCCTGATAAGGCCTGATTTTTACCACTATTGTGCCATGATATAAGCTCTATTTAGGTTCTATTATATGTGTTTAGAGTATGTCTTAGAGTATTTCGGGTGAAAACCCATTAGCTTTAGGATTTACATTTCATAAACCCACTAGGTTTGGTTTATCTTTTCATAAACCCACTAAGGGTTGGTTTTATCTTTTATAAACCCACTAGGGTTGGATTTATCTAAGAGTCGTTAGGGTTTTTGTAGTTTCTGATAAGGCCTGATTTTACCACTATTGTGCCGATGATATAAGCTCTATTTAGGTTCTATTATATGTGTTTAGAGTATGTCTTAGAGTATTTTCGGTGAAAACCCATTAGCTTTAGGATTTAGATTTCATAAACCCACTAGGGTTGGTTTTATCTTTTCATAAACCACTAAGGGTTGGTTTTATCTTTTCATAAACCCACTAGGGTTGGATTTATCTATAGAGTCGGTTAGGGTTTTGTAGTTTCCTGATAAGGCCTGATATTTACCACTATTGTGCCATGATATAGCTCTATTTAGGTTCTATTATATGTGTTTAGAGTATGTCTTAGAGTATTTCGGGTGAAAACCCATTAGCTTTAGGATTTAGATTCATAAACCCACTAGGGTTGGTTTTATCTTTTCATAAACCCACTAAGGGTTGGTTTTATCTTTTCATAAACCCACTAGGGGTTGGATTTATCTTTTAGAGTCGGTTAGGGTTTTTGTAGTTTCCTGATAAGGACTGATTTTACCACTATTGTGCCATGATATAAGCTCTATTTAGGTTCTATTATATGTGTTTAGAGTATGTCTTAGAGTATTTTGGGTGAAACCCATTAGCTTAGGATTTAGATTTCATAAACCCACTAGGGGTTGGTTTTATCTTTTCATAAACCCACTAAGGGTTGGTTTTATCTTTTCATAAACCCACTAGGGTTGGATTTATCTATAGAGTCGGTTAGGGTTTTGTAGTTTCTGATAAGGCCTGATATTTACCACTATTGTGCCATGATATAAGCTCTATTTAGGTTCTATTATAGTGTTTAGAGTATGTCTTAGAGATTTCGGTGAAAACCCATTAGCTTTAGGATTTAGATTTCATAAACCCACTAGGGTTGGTTTTATCTTTTCATAAACCCACTAAGGGTTGGTTTATCTTTTCATAAACCCACTAGGGGTTGGATTTATCTAAGAGTCGGTTAGGGTTTTGTAGTTTCCTGATAAGGCCTGATATTTACCACTATTGTGCCATGATATAAGCTCTATTTAGTCTATTATATGTGTTTAGAGTATGTCTTAGAGTATTTCGGGTGAAAACCCATTAGCTTTAGGATTTAGATTTCATAACTCACTAGGGATTGGTTTTATCTTTCATAAACCCACTAAGGGTTGGTTTATCTTTTCATAAACCCACTAGGGGTTGGATTTATCTATAGAGTCGGTTAGGGTTTTGTAGTTTCCTGATAAGGCCTGATATTACCATATTGTGCCATGATATAAGCTCTATTTATGTTCTATTATATGTGTTTAGAGTATGTCTTAGAGTATTTCGGGTGAAAACCATTAGCTTTTAGGATTTAGATTTCATAAACCCACTAGGGGTTGGTTTTATCTTTTCATAAACCCACTAAGGGTTGGTTTATATTTTCATAAACCCACTAGGGTTGGGATTATCTATAGAGTCGGTTAGGTTTTTGTAGTTTCCTGATAGGCCTGATATTTACCACTATTGTGCCATGATATAAGCTCTTATTAGGTTCTATTATATGTGTTTAGAGTATGTCTTAGAGTATTTCGGGTGAAAACCCATTAGCTTAGGATTTAGATTCATAAACCAACTAGGGTTGGTTTTATCTTTTCATAAACCCACTAAGGGTTGGTTTTATCTTTTCATAACCCACTAGGGGTTGGATTTATCTTAGAGTCAGTTAGGTTTTTGTAGTTTCCTGGATAAGGACTGATATTTACCACTATTGTGCCATATATAAGCTCTATTTAGTTCTATTATATGTGTTTAGAGTAATGTCTTAGAGTTATTTCGGGTGAAAACCCATAGCTTTAGGATTAGATTTCATAAACCCACTAGGGGTTGGTTTTATCTTTTCATAAACCCACTAAGGGTTGGTTTTATCTTTTCATAAACCCACTAGGGGTTGGTTTATCTATAGATGTCGGTAGGGTTTTTTTGTTTACCTGATTAGCCTGATATTTACCACTATTGTGCCATGATATAAGATCTGTTTAGGTTCTATTATATGTGTTTAGAGTATTGTCTAGAGTATTTCGGGTGAAAACCCATTGGCTTTAGGATTTAGATTTCATAAACCACTAGGGATGGTTTTATCTTTTCATAAACCCACTAAGGGTTTGTTTTATCTTTTCATAAACCCACTAGGGGTTGGATTTATCTATAGAGTCGGTTAGGGTTTTTGTAGTTTCCTGATAAGGCCTGATATTTACCACTATTGTGCCATGATATAAGCTCTATTTAGGTTCTATTATATGTGTTTAGAGTATGTCTTAGAGTATTTCGGGTGAAAACCCATTAGCTTTAGGATTTAGATTTCATAAACCCACTAGGGGTTGGTTTTATCTTTTCATAAACCCACTAAGGGTTGGTTTTATCTTTTCATAAACCCACTAGGGGTTGGATTTATCTATAGAGTCGGTTAGGGTTTTTGTAGTTTCCTGATAAGGCCTGATATTTACCACTATTGTGCCATGATATAAGCTCTATTTAGGTTCTATTATATGTGTTTAGAGTATGTCTTAGAGTATTTCGGGTGAAAACCCATTAGCTTTAGGATTTAGATTTCATAAACCCACTAGGGGTTGGTTTTATCTTTTCATAAACCCACTAAGGGTTGGTTTTATCTTTTCATAAACCCACTAGGGGTTGGATTTATCTATAGAGTCGGTTAGGGTTTTTGTAGTTTCCTGATAAGGCCTGATATTTACCACTATTGTGCCATGATATAAGCTCTATTTAGGTTCTATTATATGTGTTTAGAGTATGTCTTAGAGTATTTCGGGTGAAAACCCATTAGCTTTAGGATTTAGATTTCATAAACCCACTAGGGGTTGGTTTTATCTTTTCATAAACCCACTAAGGGTTGGTTTTATCTTTTCATAAACCCACTAGGGGTTGGATTTATCTATAGAGTCGGTTAGGGTTTTTGTAGTTTCCTGATAAGGCCTGATATTTACCACTATTGTGCCATGATATAAGCTCTATTTAGGTTCTATTATATGTGTTTAGAGTATGTCTTAGAGTATTTCGGGTGAAAACCCATTAGCTTTAGGATTTAGATTTCATAAACCCACTAGGGGTTGGTTTTATCTTTTCATAAACCCACTAAGGGTTGGTTTTATCTTTTCATAAACCCACTAGGGGTTGGATTTATCTATAGAGTCGGTTAGGGTTTTGTAGTTTCCTGATAAGGCCTGATATTTACCACTATTGTGCCATGATATAAGCTCTATTTAGGTTCTATTATATGTGTTTAGAGTATGTCTTAGAGTATTTCGGGTGAAAACCCATTAGCTTTAGGATTTAGATTTCATAAACCCACTAGGGGTTGGTTTTATCTTTTCATAAACCCACTAAGGGTTGGTTTTATCTTTTCATAAACCCACTAGGGGTTGGATTTATCTATAGAGTCGGTTAGGGTTTTTGTAGTTTCCTGATAAGGCCTGATATTTACCACTATTGTGCCATGATATAAGCTCTATTTAGGTTCTATTATATGTGTTTAGAGTATGTCTTAGAGTATTTCGGGTGAAAACCCATTAGCTTTAGGATTTAGATTTCATAAACCCACTAGGGGTTGGTTTTATCTTTTCATAAACCCACTAAGGGTTGGTTTTATCTTTTCATAAACCCACTAGGGGTTGGATTTATCTATAGAGTCGGTTAGGGTTTTTGTAGTTTCCTGATAAGGCCTGATATTTACCACTATTGTGCCATGATATAAGCTCTATTTAGGTTCTATTATATGTGTTTAGAGTATGTCTTAGAGTATTTCGGGTGAAAACCCATTAGCTTTAGGATTTAGATTTCATAAACCCACTAGGGGTTGGTTTTATCTTTTCATAAACCCACTAAGGGTTGGTTTTATCTTTTCATAAACCCACTAGGGGTTGGATTTATCTATAGAGTCGGTTAGGGTTTTTGTAGTTTCCTGATAAGGCCTGATATTTACCACTATTGTGCCATGATATAAGCTCTATTTAGGTTCTATTATATGTGTTTAGAGTATGTCTTAGAGTATTTCGGGTGAAAACCCATTAGCTTTAGGATTTAGATTTCATAAACCCACTAGGGGTTGGTTTTATCTTTTCATAAACCCACTAAGGGTTGGTTTTATCTTTTCATAAACCCACTAGGGTTTGGATTTACCTATAGAGTCGGTTAGGGTTTTGTAAATTCGTGATAAGACCTGATATTTACCACTATTGTGCCATGATATAAGCTCTATTTAGGTTCTATTATATGTGTTTAGAGTATGTCTTAGAGTATTTCGGGTGAAAACCCATTAGCTTTAGGATTTAGATTTCATAAACCACTAGGGGTTGGTTTTATCTTTCATAAACCCACTAAGGGTTGGTTTATCTTTCATAAACCCACTAGGGGTTGTATTTATCTATAGAGTCGGTTAGGGTTTTGTAGTTTCTGATAAGGCCTGATATTTAACACTATTGTGCCATGATATAAGCTCTATTTAGGTTCTATTATATGTGTTTAGAGTATGTCTTAGAGTATTTCGGGTGAAAACCCATTAGCATTTAGATTTAGATTTCATAAACCACTAGGGATTGTTTTATTCTTTCATAAACCACTAAGGGTTGGTTTTAATCTTTTCATAAACCCACTTGGGTTGATTATCTATAGAGTCGGTTAGGGTTTTTGTAGTTTCACTGATAAGGCCTGAATATTTACCACTATTGTGCCATGATATAGGCTTATTTAGGTTCTATTATATGTGTTTAGAGTATGTCTTAGAGTATTTGGGTGAAAACCCATTAGCTTTAGGATTTTAGATTTCATGAAACCCACTAGGGGTTGGTTTTATCTTTTCATAAACCCACTAAGGGTTGGTTTTATCTTTTCATAAACCCACTAGGGGTTGGATTTATCTATAGAGTCGGTTAGGGTTTTTGTAGTTTCCTGATAAGGCCTGATATTTACCACTATTGTGCCATGATATAAGCTCTATTTAGGTTCTATTATATGTGTTTAGAGTATGTCTTAGAGTATTTCGGGTGAAAACCCATTAGCTTTAGGATTTAGATTTCATAAACCCACTAGGGGTTGGTTTTATCTTTTCATAAACCCACTAAGGGTTGGTTTTATCTTTTCATAAACCCACTAGGGGTTGTATTTATCTATAGAGTCGGTTAGGGTTTTTGTAGTTTCCTGATAAGGCCTGATATTTACCACTATTGTGCCATGATATAAGCTCTATTTAGGTTCTATTATATGTGTTTAGAGTATGTCTTAGAGTATTTCGGGTGAAAACCCATTAGCTTTAGGATTTACATTTCATAAACCCACTAGGGCTTGATTTTATCATTTTATAAACCCACTAAGGGTTGGTTTTTATCTTTCATAAACCCAATAGGGGTTTGGATTTATCTATAGAGTCGGGTTAGGGTTTTTTGTAGTTTCCTGATAAGGCCTGATATTTACCACTATGCCTGCCTATTATATAAGCTCTATTTTGAGGTTATATTACATGTGTTTTGAGTATGCTCTTAGCAGTATTTCTGAGTGGAAAACCCATTAGCATTAGGATTTAGGATTCATAAACCCAACTCAGGGGTTGGTTTTTCTTTCATAAACCCACTAAGGGTTGGTTTTATCTTTCAATAAACCCACTAGGGGTTGGATTATCGATAGAGTCGGTTAGGGTTTGTTGTTTCCTGATAAGGGCCTGAATATTAACCATTATCTGCTGCCATGATATAAGCCTTATTTATGTTTCTATTATATGTGTTTAGAGTATGTCTTAGAGTATTTCGGGTGAAAACCCATTAGCTTTAGGAATTTAGATTTCATAAACCACTAGGGTTGGTTTATTTTTCATAAACCACTAAGGGTTGGTTTTATCTTTTCATAAACCCACATAGGGTTAGATTTATCTATAGAGTCAGTTAGGTTTGTAGTTTCCTGATAAGGACCTGATATTTACCCACTATTGTGCCATTATATAAGCTCTATTTAGAGTCTATTACAAGTGTTTAGAGTATGTCTTAGAGTATTTCTGGTGAAAAACCATTAGCTTTAGGATTTAGATTTCATAAACCCACTAGGGTATTGGTATTGTCTTTCATAAACCCACTAAGAGTTGGTTTTATCTTTTCATAAACCCACTAGGGGTTGTATTTATCTATAGAGTCGGTTAGCGTTTTGTAGTTTACTGATAAGCCTGATATTTACCACTATTGTGCCTGATATAAGATCTATTTATGTTCTATTATATGTGGTTTAGAGTATGTCTTAGAGTATTTTCGGGTGAAAACCCATTAGCTTTAGGATTAGATTTCATAAACCCACTAGGGATTGGTTTTTCTTTCATAACCCCTAAAGGTTGGTTTTATCTTTTCATAAACCCACTAGGGGTTGTATTTATCTATAGAGTCGGTTAGGGTTTTTGTAGTTTCCTGATAAGGCCTGATATTTACCACTATTGTGCCATGATATAAGCTCTATTTAGGTTTCTATTATATGTGTTTAGAGTATGTCTTAGAGTATTTCGGGTGAAAACCCATTAGCTTTAGGATTTAGATTTCATAAACCCACTAGGGGTTGGTTTTATCTTTCATAAACCCACTAAGGGTTGGTTTTATTCTTTTTCATAAACCCACTAGGGGGTTAGATTTAATCTATAGAGTCGGTTAGGGTTTTGTAGTTTCCTGATAAGGCCGAATATTTACCACTATTGTGCCATGATATAAGCTCTATTTAGGTTCTATTATAATGTGTTTTAGAGTATGTCTTAGAGTATTTCGGGTGAAAACCATTAGCTTTAGATTTAGATTTCATAAACCCACTAGGGGTTGGTTTTATCTTTTCATTAAACCCACTAAAGGTTGGTTTTATCTTTCATAACCCAATAGGGGTTGATTTATCTATAGAGTCGGTTAGGTTTTGTAGTTTCCTGATAAGGCCTGATATTTACCACTATTGTGCCATGATATAAGCTCTATTTAGAGTCTATTACAAGTGTTTAGAGTATGTCTTAGAGTATTTCTGGTGAAAACCCAGTAGCTTTAGGATTTAGATTTCATAAACCCACTAGGGATTGGTATTGTCTTTCATAAACCACTAAGAGTTGGTTTTATCTTTTCATAAACCCACTAGGGTTGTATTTATCTATAGAGTCGGTTAGCGTTTTTGTAGTTTACTGATAAAGCCTGATATTTACCACTATTGTGCCATGATATAAGATCTATTTAGGTTCTATTATATGTGTTTAGAGTATGTCTTAGAGTATTTCGGGTGAAAACCCATTAGCTTTAGGATTTAGATTACGTAAACCCACTAGAAGTTGGTTTTATCTTTTCATAAATCCATTAAAGGTTCGTTTTATCTTTTCATAAACCCACTAGGGGTTGGCTTTTAATCTATAGAGTCGGTTAGGTTATTGTAAGTTTCTTGATAAAGCCTGATGTTTACCACTATTGTGCCATATGTAAGCCTAATTAGAGTTTCTATTTTATGTGTTTAGAGTATGTCTTAGAGTATTTTGGGTGAAAACCCATTAGCTTTAGGATTTAGATTTCATAAACCCACTAGGGGTTGGTTTTATCTTTTCATAAACCACTAAGAGCTGGTTTTATCTTTTCATAAACCACTAGCGATGGATGTATATATAGAGTCGGTTAGGGTTTTTATAGTTTCCTGATAAGGCCTGATATTTACCACTATTGTGCCATGATATAAGCTCTATTTAGGTTCTATTATATGTTGTTTAGAGTATGTCTTAGAGTATTTCGGTAAAAACCATTAGATTTAGTATTTAGATTTTATAAAACCCACTTGGGGTTGGTTTTAATCTTTTCATAAACCCACTAAGGGTTGATTTTATCTTTCATAAACCCACTAGGGGTTGGATTTATCTATAGACTCGGTTAGGAGTTTTTGTAGTTTCCTGATAAGGCCATGATATTTACCACTATTGTGCATGATATAAGCTCTATTTAGGTTCTATTATATGTGTTTAGAGTATGTCTTAGAGTATTTCGGGTGAAAACCCATTAGCTTTAGGATTTAGATTTCATAAACCACTAGGGATTGGTTTTATCTTTTCATAAACCCACTAAGGGTTGGTTTTATCTTTTCATAAACCCACTAGGGGTTGGATTTATCTACAGAGTCGGTTAGGGTTTTTGTAGTTTCCTGATAAGGCCTGATATTTACCACTATTGTGCCATGATATAAGCTCTGTTTAGGTTCTATTATATGTGTTTAGAGTATGTCTTAGAGTATTTCGGATGAAAACCCATTTAGCTTTAGGATTTAGATTTCATAAGCCCACTAGGGATTGGTTTTATCTTTTCTAAACCCACTAAGGGTTGGTTCTATCTTTTCATAAACCCACTAGGGATGGATTTATATACAGAGTCGGTTAGGGTTTTTATAGTTTCCTGATGAGGCCTGATATTTACCACTATTGTGCCATGATATAAGCTCTGTTTAGGTTCTATTATATGTGTTTAGAGTATATCTTAGAGTATTTCGGATGAAAACCCATTAGCTTTAGGATTTCTATTTCATAAACCCACTAGGGATTGGTTTTATTTTTTCATAAATCCACTAAGGGTTGGTTTTATCTTTTCATAAACCCACTAGGGGTTGGATTTATCTATAGAGTCGGTTAGGGTTTTTGTAGTTACTTGATAAGGCCTGATATTTACCACTATTGTGCCATGATATAAGCTCTATTTAGGTTCTATTATATGTGTTTAGAGTATGTCTTAGAGTATTTCGGGTGAAAACCATTAGCTTTAGGGTTTAGATTTCATAAACCCACTAGGGGTTGGTTTTGTCTTTTCATAAACTCACTAAGGGTTGGTTTTATCTTTTCATAAGCCCACTAGGGTTGTATTTATCTATAGAGTCTGTTAGGGTTTTTGTAGTTTCCTGATAAGGCCTGATATTTACCACTATTGTGCCATGATATAAGCTCTATTTAGGTTCTATTATATGTGTTTAGAGTAGGTCGTAGAGTATTTTGGGTGAAACCCCATTTGCTTTAGGATTTAGATTTCATAAACCCACTAGGGGTTGGTTTTATCTTTTCATAAAACCACTAAGGGTTGGTTTTATATTTTCATAAACCTAGTATGGGTTGGATTTATCTATAGAGTCGGTTAGGGTTTTTGTAGTTTCCTGATAAGGCCTGATATTTACCACTATTGTGCCATGATATAAGCTCTCTTTAGGTTCTATTATATGTGTTTTGAGTATGTCTTTGAGTATTTTGGGTGAAAACCCATTAGCTTTAGGATTTAGATTTCATAAGCCCACTAGGGGTTGGTTTTATCTTTTCTAAACCCACCAAGGGTTGGTTCTATCTTTTCATAAACCCACTAGGGATGGATTTATATACAGAGTCGGTTAGGGTTTTTATAGTTTCCTGATGAGGCCTGATATTTACCACTATTGTGCCATGATATAAGCTCTGGTTAGGTTCTATTATATGTGTTTAGAGTATGTCTTAGAGTATTTCGGATGAAAACCCATTAGCTTTAGGATTTCTATTTCATAAACCCACTAGGGATTAGTTTTATTTTTTCATAAATCCACTAAGGGCTGGTTTTATCTTTTCATAAACCCACTAGGGGTTGGATTTATCTAAAGAGTCCGTTAGGGTTTTTGTAGTTTCCTGATAAGGCCTGATTTTTACCACTTTTGTACCATGATATAAGCTCTATTTAGGTTCTATTATATGTGTTTAGAGTATGTCTTAGAATATTTCGGTTGAAAACCTATTAGCTTTAGGATTTAGATTTCATAAACCCACTAAGGGTTGGTTTTGTCTTTTCATAAACTCACTAAGGGTTGGTTTTATCTTTTCATAAGCCCACAAGGGTTGTATTGATCTATAGAGTCTGTTAGGGTTTTTGTAGTTTCCTGATAAGGCCTGATATTTACCACTATTGTTCCATGATATAAACTCTATTTAGGTTCTATTATATGTGTTTAGAGTATGTCGTAGAGTATTTTGGGTGAAACCCCATTTGCTTTAGGATTTAGATTTCATACACCCACTAGGGGTTGGTTTTATCTTTTCATAAAACTACTAAGGGTTGGTTTTATCTTTTCATAAACCTAGTAGGGGTTGAATTTATCTATAGAGTCGGTTAGGGTTTTATAGTTTCCTGACAAGGCCTGATATTTACCACTATTTTGCCATGATATAAGCTCTATTTAGGTTCTTATTATATGTGTTTAGAGTATGTCTTAGAGTATTTTGGTGAAAACCCATTAGCTTTAGATTAGATTTCATAAACCCACTAGGGGTTGGTTTATCTTTTCGTAAACCCACTAAGGGTTGGTTTTATCTTTTCATAAACCCACTAGGGTTTGGATTTATCTATAGAGTCGGTTAGGGTTTTTGTAGTTTCCTATAAGGCCTGATATTTACCACTATTGTGCCATAATATAAGCTCTGTTTAGGTTCTATTATATGTGTTTAAGTATGTCTTAAAGTATTTCGGATGAAAACCCATTAGCTTTAGGATTTAGATTTCATAAACCCACTAGGGTTGGTTTTATCTTTTCATAAACCCACTAAGGGTTAGTTTTATCTTTTCATTAACCCACTAGTGATTGGATTTATCGATAGAGTCGGTTAGGGTTTTTGTAGTTTCCTGATAAGGCTTGATATTTACCACTATTGTGCCATGATATAAGCTCTATTTAGTTTCTATTATAAGTGTTTAGAGTATGTCTTAGAGTATTTTCGGGTGAAAACCCATTAGCTTTAGGAATTTAGATTTCATAAACCCACTAGGGGTTGGTTTTATCTTTTCATAAACCCACTAAGGGTTGGTTTTATCTTTTCATAAACCCACTAGGGGTTGTATTTATCTATAGATCGGTTAGGGTTTTTGTAGTTTCTGATAAGGCCGTGATATTTACCACTATTGTGCCATGATATAAGCTCTGTTTAGGTTCTATTATATGTGTTTAGAGTATGTCTTAAGTATTTCGGGTGAAAACCCATTGAGCTTTAGGATTTAGATTTCATAAACCACTAGGGTTGGTTTTATCTTTTCATAAACCCACTAAGGGTTGGTTTTATCTTTTCATAAACCCACTAGGGGTTAGATTTATCTATAGAGTCGGTTAGGTTTTGTAGTTTCCTGATAAGGCCTGATATTTACCACTATTGTGCATGATATAAGCTCTATTTAGGTCTATTACAAGTGTTTAGAGTATGTCTTAGAGTATTTCGGGTGAAAACCCATTAGCTTTAGGATTTAGATTTCATAAACCCACTAGGGTTGGTTTTGTCTTTCATAAACCCACTAAGAGTTGGTTTTATCTTTTCATAACCCACTAGGGGTTGTATTTATCTATAGAGTCGGTTAGGGTTTTTGTAGTTTCCTGATAAGGCGGGATATTTAGCACTATTGTGCCATGATATAAGCTCTGTTTAGGTTCGATTATATGTGTTTAGAGTATATCTTAGAGTATTTCGGATGAAAACCCATTAGATTTAGGATTTACATTTCATAAACCCACTAAGGGATGGTTTTATTTTTCATAAACCCACTAAGGGTTTGTTTTATCTATTCATAAACCCTCCAGGGGTTGGATTTATCTATAGAGTCGGTTAGGGTTATTGTAGTTTCTTGATAAAGCCTGATGTTTACCACTATTGTGCCATGATGTAAGCTCTAGATAGAGTCTATTATATGTGTTTAGAGTATGTCTTAGAGTATTTTGGGTGAAAACCCATTAGCTTTAGGATTTAGATTTCATAAACCCACTAGGGGTTGGTTTTATCTTTCATAAACCCACTAAGGGTTGGTTTTATCTTTTCATAAAACCACTAGGGGTTGTATTTATCTATAGAATCGGTTAGGGTTTTTGTAGTTTACTGATAAGGCCTGATATTTACCACTATTGTGTCATGATATAAGCTCTATTTAGGTTATATTATATGTGTTTAGAGTATGTCTTAAGTATTTCGGGTGAAAATCCATTAGCTTTAGGATTTAGATTTCCTAAACCCACTAAGGGGTTGGTTTTATCTTTTCATAAACCCACTAAGGGTTGGTTTTATCTTTTCATAAACCCACTAGGGGTTAGATTTATCTATAGAGTCGGTTAGGTTTGTAGTTTCCTGATAAGGCCTTATATTTACCACTATTGTGCAATGATATAAGCTCTATTTCTGTTCTATTATATTTGTTTATAGTATGTCTTAGACTATTTCGGGTGAAAACCCATTAGCTTTAGGATTTAGATTACATAAATCCACTAGGGGTTGGTTTTATTTTTTCATAAACCCACTAAAGGTTGGTTTTATCTTTCATAAACCCAATAGGGGTTGGATTTATCTATAGAGTCGGTTAGAGTTTTTGTAGTTTCCTGATAAGGCCTGATATTTACCACTATTGTACCATTATATAAGCTCTATTTTAAGTCTATTACAAGTGTTTAGAATATGTCTTAGAGTATTTCTGGTGAAAACCCATTGGCATTAGGATTTAGATTTCATAAACCCACTAGGGATTGTTTTTTCTTTCATAAACTCCCTAAGAGTTGGTTTTATCTTTTCGGAAACCCACTAGGGGTTGTATTTATCTATTGAGTCGGTTAGGGTTTTTATAGTTTACTGATAAGGCCTAATATTTACCACTATTGTGCCATGAGATATGCTATATTTATGTTCTATTATATGTGTTTAGAGTATGCCTTAGATTATTTTGGGTGAAAACCCATTAGCTTTAAAATTTAGATTTCATAAACCCACTAGGGGTTGGTTTCATCTTTTTATAAACCCACTAAGGGTTGCTTTTATATTTTCATAAACCCACGAGGGTTTGAATTTATAAATAGAGTCTGTTAGGGTTTTTGTAGTTTCCTGGTAAGACCTGATATTTACCACTATTGTGCCATAATATAAGCTCTGTTTAGGTTCTATTATATGTGTTTAGAGTATGTCTTAGAGTATTTCGAATGAAAAACCATTAGCTTTAGGATTTAGATTCATAAACTCACTGGGGGTTGGTTTTATCTTTTCATAAACCCACTAAGGGTTAGTTTTATCTTTTCATAAATCCACTAAGTGTTAGTTTTATCTTTTCATAAACCCACTAGGGGTTGGATTTATCTATAGAGTCAGTTAGGGTTTTTGTAGTTTCCTGATAAGGCTTGATATTTACCACTATTGTGCCATAATATAAGCTTTATTTAGTTTTTATTATAAGTGTTTAGAGTATGTCTTAGAGTATTTCGGGTTAAAACCCACTAGGTTTAGGAATTAGATTTTATCAACCCACTAGGGGTTGGTTTTATCTTTTCATAAACCCACTAAGGGTTGGTTTTATCTTTTCATAAACCCACTAGGGGTTGGATTTATATATAGAGTCGGTTAGGGTTTTTGTAGTTTCCTAATAAGGCGTGATATTTACCCTTATTGTGCTATGATATAAGCTCTGCTTAGGTTCTATTATATGTGTTTAGAGCATCTCTTAGAGTATTTCGAATGAAAACCCATTGGCTTTGGGATTTACATTTCATAAACCCACTAGAGATTGGTTTTATTTTTTCATAAACCCACTAAGGGTTGGTTTTATCTTTTCATAAACCCACTAGGGGTTAGATTTATCTAAAGAGTCGGTTAGGGTTTTTGTAGTTTCCTGATAAGTTCTATTTAGGTTCTATTATATGTGTGTAGAGTATGTCTTAGAGTATTTCGGATGAAAACCCATTAGCTTTAGCATTTACATTTCATAAACCCACTAAGGGATGGTTTTATTTTTCATAAACCCACTAAGGGTTGGTTTTATCTATTCATAAACCCTCAAGGAGTTGGATTTATCTAAAGAGTCGGTTAGGGTTTTTGTGGTTTCCTGATAAGGCCTGATTTTTACCACTATTGTGCGATGATATATGCTCTGTTTAGGTTCTATTATATGTGTTTAGAGTATGTCTTAGAGTATTTCGGTTGAAAACCTATTATCTTTAGGATTTAGATTTCATAAACCCACTAGGGGTTTGTTTTATCTTTCAAAAACCCACTAAGGGTTGGTTTTATCTTTTCATAAAACCACTAGGGGTTGTATTTATCTATAGAATCGGTTAGGGTTTTTGTAGTTTACTTATAAGGCCTGATATTTACCACTATTGTGTCATGATATAAGCTCTATTTAGGTTATATTATATGTGTTTAGAGTATGTCTTAAGTATTTCGGGTGAAAATCCATTAGCTTTAGGATTTAGATTTCATAAACCCACTAAGGGTTGGTTTTATCTTTTCATAAACTCACTAAGGGTTGGTTTTATCTATTCATAAACCCACTAGGGGTTGGATTTATATATTGAGTCGGTTAGGGTTTTTGTAGTTTCCTGATTAGGCGTGATATTTACCACTATTGTGTGATGATATAAGCTCTGTTTAGGTTCTATTATATGTGTTTAGAGTATGTCTTAGAGTATTTCGGATGAAAACCCATTAGCTTTAGGATTTACATTTCATAAACCCACTAGGGATTGGTTTTATTTTTTCAAAAACCCACTAAGGGTTGGTTTTATCTTTTCATAAACCCAATAGGGATTGGATTTATCTAAAGAGTCGGTTAGGGTTTTTGTAGTTTCCTGATAAGGCCTGATTTTAACCACTATTGTACCATGATATAAGCTCTATTTAGGTTTTATTATATGTGTTTAGAGTATGTCTTAGAGTATTTCGGATGAAAACCCATTAGCTTTAGGATTTAGATTTCATAAACCCACTAGGGGTTTGTTTTATCTTTCAAAAACCCACTAAGGGTTGGTTTTATCTTTTCATAAAACCACTAGGGGTTGTATTTATCTATAGAATCGGTTAGGGTTTTTGTAGTTTACTTATAAGGCCTGATATTTACCACTATTGTGTCATGATATAAGCTCTATTTAGGTTATATTATATGTGTTTAGAGTATGTCTTAAGTATTTCGGGTGAAAATCCATTAGCTTTAGGATTTAGATTTCATAAACCCACTAAGGGTTGGTTTTATCTTTTCATAAACCCACTAAGGGTTGGTTTTATCTTTTCATAAACCCACTAGGGGTTAGATTTATCTATAGAGTCGGTTAGGTTTGTAGTTTCCTGATAATGCCTTATATTTACCACTATTGTGCAATGATATAAGCTTTATTTCTGTTCTATTATATCTGTTTATAGTATGTCTTAGACTATTTCGGGTGAAAACCCATTAGCTTTAGGATTTAGATTTCATAAATCCACTAGGGGTTGGTTTTATTTTTTTCATAAACCCACTAAAGGTTAGTTTTATCTTTCATAAACCCAATAGGGCTTGGATTTATCTAAAGAGTCGGTTAGAGTTTTTGTAGTTTCCTGATAAGGCCTGATATTTACCACTATTGTACCATTATATAAGCTCTATTTTAAGTCTATTACAAGTGTTTAGAATATGTCTTAGAGTATTTCTGGTGAAAACCCATTGGCATTAGGATTTAGATTTCATAAACCCACTAGGGATTGTTTTTTCTTTCATAAACCCCCTAAGAGTTGGTTTTATCTTTTCGGAAACCCACTAGGGGTTGTATTTATCTATTGAGTCGGTTAGGGTTTTTATAGTTTACTGATAAGGCCTAATGTTTACCACTATTGAACCCCTAGTGGGTTTATGAAAATATAAAACCAACCCTTAGTGGATTTATGAAATATAAATCCTAAAGCTGATGGGTTTTCACACGAAATTATTCAAGTGTTGAAAAACCATAAGATTGTAACAAGCACTTCACGCCTTCTCCTTGCCATGAACCAACTCGTCTTCCTCTTGCACAAACTTGATACACAGATTTAAAGCTTCCTTTAAGGCTCTTAACTTGGCTTGTGTTAAAGGACCTCCTTGATACACAAGTGGTTCTTTGTCGACCTCATCCTGGTCGATCAAAGACTGGACTAATCCAACTCCAACTTGATCGACACTCATTCATTTTCTCGACAGTTTCCTCTTGGGAGGCAGACAGACTACTCTTCAGTAATTTGGGCATAACTTTAGATCTAACCGTCTGATAAATCTCAAACCGCTGGAATTAGAAAGCTAACGCAAATCTATATCCTTTGTCTACATATGAGCACAATGTAACTGTGGGAATATCTTCATCTGTAGATAACACTCAGATGCATCTGGGTAGTTCTGCATCTCAAATAGCTCCAGAATCACCAAAGTTTTCCAGAACGTACTTGAACCTGAAAATACTCTAAGACATACTCTAAACACATATAATAGAACCTAAATAGAGATTATATCATGGAAAAATAGTGGTAAATATCAGGCTTTATCAGGAAACTACAAAACCCCTAACCGACTCTATAGATAAATCAAACTCCCACTGGATTTATGAAAAGATAAAACAACCCCTTAGTAGGTTTATGAAAAGATAAAACCAACCCGTAATGGGTTTATGAAATCTAAATCCTAAAGCTAATGGGTTTTCACCCGAAATACTCTAAGACATACTTTAAACACATATCATAGAACATAAATGGAGCTTATATCATGACACAATAATGGTAAATATGTGGCCTTATCAGGAAACTACAAAAACCCTAAGCTAATCTATAGATAAATCCAACCCTTATTGGGTTTATGAAAAGATAAAACCATACTCTAAACACATATAATAGACTCTAAAAAGAGCTTATATCATGGCAAAATAGTGGTAAATATCAGGCCTTATCAGGAAACTACAAAAACTCTAACTGACTCTATAGATAAATCCAACCCCTCTTGGGTTTATGAAAAGATAAAACCAACCTTTAGTGGGTCTTTGAAAAGATAAAACCAACCCCTAGTGGGTTTATAAAATATAAATCCAAAAGCTAATGGGTATTCATCCAAAATTATTCAAGGGTTGAAAAACTATAAGTTTATAACAAGAACTTGAAGCCTTCTCCTTGCCATGAACCAACTCGTCTTCCTCTTGCACAAACTTGATACACAGTCCTAAAGCTTCCTTTAAGGCTCTAAACTTGGCTTGTGTTGAAGGTCCTCCTTGATACACATGTGGGTCTTTATCGATCTCATCCTGGTCGATCAAATATTTGAATGATCCAACTCCAACTTGATCCAACTTCATCTTCTCGACAGTTTCCTCTCGCGAGGCAGACAAACCACTCTTTAGTAACTTGGGTATAACTTTAGATCTAACCGTCGGATGGATCTCAAACCAGTGGCATTAGAAAACTAACTCAAATATATATCCTGTGTCTATATATGAGCACAATATAATTGTTGGAAGATCTTCAACTGTAGATAACCGTCGGACGCATGTGTGCAGTTCTGCATCTCAAACTGCTCGAGAATCACCAAAGTTTTCCAGAACATACCTGAATCTGAAAATACTCTAAGACATACTCTAAACACATATAATAACCTCTAAATCTAGCTTATACATGGCAAAATAGTGGTAAATATCAGGCCTTATCAGGAAAATAAAAAAACCCTAACCGCCTCTTTAGATAAATCCAACCCCTAGTGGGTTTATGAAAAGATAAAGATAACCCTTAGTGGGTTTATGAAAAGATAAAACCAACCCCTAGTGCGTTTATGAAATTTAAATCCTAAAGCTAATGGGTTTTCAAACGAAATTCTCTAAAACATACTCTAAACACATATAATATAACCTAAATAGAGCTTATATCATGGCACAATAGTGGTAAATATCCGGCCTTATCAGGAAACTACAAAACCCCTAACCGACTCTAAAGATAAATCCAACCCCTATTGGGTTTATGAAAAGATAAAACTAACCTTTAGTGAGTTTATGAAAAGATAAAACCAACCCCTAGTGGGTTTGTGAAATCTAAATCCTAGAGCTAATGGGTTTTCACCTGAAATACTCTAAGACATACTCTAAACGCATATAATAGAACAAAAATAGAGCATAAATCATGGCATAATAGTGGTAAATATTAGGCCTTATCAGTAAACTACGAAAACGCTAACCGACTCTATAGATAAATACAACCCCTAGTGGGTTTATGAAAAGATAAAACCAACTCTTGGTGGGTTTATGAAAGTCAAAATCAATCCCTTGTGGGTTTATGGCATCTAAATCCTAAAGCTAATGGGTTTTCACCGGAAATACTCTAAGATATACTCTAAACACTTGTAATAGACTCTAAATAGAGCTTATATCATGGCACAATAGGGGTAAATATCAGGCCTTATCAGGAAACTACAAACCTAACTGACTCTATAGATAAATCTAACCCCTAGTGGGTTTATGAAAAGATAAAACCAACCCATATTGGGTTTATGAAAAGATAAAACCAACCCCTAGTGGTTTTATCAAATCTAAATCCTAAAGCTAATGGGTTTTCACCCAAAATACTTAAGACATACTCTAAGCACATGTAATAGAACATAAATAAAGCTTATATCAAGACACAACAGTGGTAAAAATCAGGCCTTATCAGGAAACTACAAAAACCCTAACCGACTCTATAGATAATTCGAACCCCTAGTGTGTTTATGAAAAGATAAAACCAACCCTTAATGGGTTTATGAAAAGATAAAACCAAACCCTAGTGGGTTTATGAAATCTAAATCCTAAAGATAATGGTTTTCACCCGAAATACTCTAAGACATACTCTAACCACATAAAATAGAACCTAAATAGAGTTTATATCATGGCACAATAGTGGTAAATATAAGGCCTTATCAGGAAACTACAAACACTCTAACCGACTCTATAGATAAATACAACCCTAGTGGGTTTATGAAAAGATAAAACCAACCCTTAGTGAGTTTATGAAAAGACAAAACCAACCCCTAGTGGGTTTATTAAATCTAAATCCTAAAGCTAATAGGTTTTCAACCTAAACAGAGCTTATATCATCCCACAATTGTGGTAAAAATCATGTCTTATCAGGAAACAACAAAAACCCTAACCGACTCTTAGTGGGTTTTTGTAATTTCCTGGTAAGACCTGATATTTACCACTATTGTGCCATAATATAAGCTCTGTTTAGGTTCTACTATATGTGTTTAGAGTATGTCTTAGAGTATTTTGGATGAAAAACCATTAGCTTTAGGATTTAGATTCATAAACTCACTGGGGGTTGGTTTTATCTTTTCATAAACCCACTAAGGGTTAGTTTTATCTTTTCATAAACCCACTAAGTGTTAGTTTTATCTTTTCATAAACCCACTAGGGGTTGGATTTATCTATAGAGTCAGTTAGGGTTTTTGTAGTTTCCTGATAAGGCTTGATATTTACCACTATTGTGCCATAATATAAGCTTTATTTAGTTTTTATTATAAGTGTTTAGAGTATGTCTTAGAGTATTTCGGGTTAAAACCCACTAGGTTTAGGAATTAGATTTTATCAACCCACTAGGGGTTGGTTTTATCTTTTCATAAACCCACTAAGGGTTGGTTTTATCTTTTCATAAACCCACTAGGGGTTGGATTTATATATACAGTCGGTTAGGGTTTTTGTAGTTTCCTAATAAGGCGTGATATTTACCCTTATTGTGCTATGATATAAGCTCTGTTTAGGTTCTATTATATGTGTTTAGAGCATGTCTTAGAGTATTTCGAATGAAAACCCATTGGCTTTGGGATTTACATTTCATAAACCCACTAGAGATTGGTTTTATTTTTTCATAAACCCACTAAGGGTTAGTTTTATCTTTTCATAAACCCACTAGGAGTTAGATTTATCTAAAGAGTCGGTTAGGGTTTTTGTAGTTTCCTGATAAGTTCTATTTAGGTTCTATTATATGTGTGTAGAGTATGTCTTAGAGTATTTCGGATGAAAACCCATTAGCTTTAGCATTTACATTTCATAAACCCACTATGGGATGGTTTTATTTTTCATAAACCCACTAAGGGTTGGTTTTATCTATTCATAAACCCTCAAGGGGTTGGATTTATCTAAAGAGTCGGTTAGGGTTTTTGTGGTTTCCTGATAAGGCCTGATTTTTACCACTATTGTGCGATGATATATGCTCTGTTTAGGTTCTATTATATGTGTTTAGAGAATGTCTTAGAGTATTTCGGTTGAAAACCTATTATCTTTAGGATTTAGATTTCATAAACCCACTAGGGGTTGGTTTTGTCTTTTCATTAACTCACTAAGGGTTGGTTTTATCTATTCATAAACCCACTAGGGTTGGATTTATATATAGAGTCGGTTAGGGTTTTTGTAGTTTCCTGATTAGGCGTGATATTTACCACTATTGTGTGATGATATAAGCTCTGTTTAGGTTCTATTGTATGTGTTTAGAGTATGTCTTAAGTATTTCGGATGAAAACCCATTAGCTTTAGGATTTACATTTCATAAACCCACTAGGGATTGGTTTTATTTTTTCAAAAACCCACTAAGGGTTGGTTTTATCTTTTCATAAACCCAATAGGGGTTGGATTTATCTAAAGAGTTGGTTAGGGTTTTTGTAGTTACTGATAAGGCCTGATTTTTACCACTATTGTACCATGATATAAGCTCTATTTAGGTTTTATTATATGTGTTTAGAGTATGTCTTAGAGTATTTCGGATGAAAACCCATTAGCTTTAGGATTTACATTACATAAACCCACTAAGGGATGGGTTTTTTTTTCATAAACCCACTAAGGGTTGGTTTTATCTATTCACAAACCCTCCAGGGGTTGGATTTATCTAAAGAATCGGTTAGGGTTTTTGTAGTTTCCTGATAAGGCTTGATTTTTATCACTATTGTGCGATGATATATGCTCTGTTTAGGTTCTATTATATGTGTTTAGAGTATGTCTTAGAGTATTTCGGTTGAAAACCTATTAGCTTTAGGATTTAGATTTCATAAACCCACTAGGGGTTGGTTTTGTCTTTTCATAAACCCACTAGGGTTGTATTTATCTATAGATTCGGTTAGGGTTTTTGTAGTTTCCTGATAAGGCCTGATATTTACCACTATTTTGCCAAGATATAAGCTCCATTTAGGTTCTATTATATGTGTTTAGAATATGTTTTAGAGTATTTCGGGTGAAAACCCATTAGCTTTAGGATTTACATTTCATAAGCCCACCAGGGGTTGGTTTTATCTTTTCATAAATCCATTAAAGGTTCGTTTTATCTTTTCATAAACCCACTAGGGGTTGGATTTATCTATAGAGTCGGTTAGGGTTATTGTAGTTTCTTGATAAAGCCTTATGTTTACCGCTATTATGCCATGATATAAGCTCTAGATAGAGTCTATTATATGTGTTTAGAGTATGTCTTAGAGTACTTTGGGTGAAAACCCATTAGCTTTAGGATTTAGATTTCATAAGCCCACTAGGGATTGATTTTATCTTTCATAAACCCACTAAGGGTTGGTTTTATCTTTTCATAAACCCACTAGGGGTTGGATTTATCTATAGAGTCGGTTAGGGTTTTTGTAGTTTACTGATAAGGCCTAATATTTACCAATATTGTGCCTTGATATAAGCTCTATTTATGTTATATTATATGTGTTAAAGTATGTCTTAAGTATTTCGGGTGAAAACCCATTAGCTTTAGGATTTAGATTTCATAAACCCACTAGGGGTTGGTTTTATCTTTTCATAAACCCACTAAGGGTTGATTTTATCTTTTCATAAGTTAGATTTATCTATAGACTCAGTTAGGTTTGTAGTTTCCTGAAAAGGCCTGATATTTACCACTATTTTGCCATGATATAAGCTCTATTTAGAGTCTATTACAAGTGTTTAGAGTATGTCTTAGAGTGTTTCTGGTAGAAACCCATTAGCTTTAGGATTTAGATTTCATAAACCCACTAGGGTTTGGTATTGTCTTTCATAAACCCACTAAGAGTTGGTTTTATATTTTCATAAACACACTAGGGGTTGTATTTATGTATAGGGTCGGTTAGGGTTTTTTGTAGTTTCCTGATAATGCGTTATATTTACCACTATTGTGCCATGATATAAGCTCTGTTTAGGTTCTATTATATTTGTTTAGAGTATGTCTTAGAGTATTTCGGATGAAAACCCATTAGCTTTAGGATTTACATTTCATAAACCGACTAAGTGATGGTTTTATTTTTTCATAAACCCACTAAGGGTTGGTTTTATCTTTTCATTAGTTAGATTTATCTATAGACTCAGTTAGGTTTGTAGTTTCCTGATAAGGCCTGATATTTACCACTATTTTGCCATGATATAAGCTCTATTTAGAGTCTATTACAAGTGTTTAGAGTATGTCTTAGAGTGTTTCTGGTAGAAACCCATTAGCTTTAGGATTTAGATATCATAAACCGACTAAGTGATGATTTTATCTTTTCATAAACCCACTAAGGGTTGGTTTTATCTTTTCATAAGTTAGATTTATCTATAGACTCAGTTAGGTTTGTAGTTTCCTGATAAGGCCTGATATTTACCACTATTTTGCCATGATATAAGCTCTATTTAGAGTCTATTACAAGTGTTTAGAGTATGTCTTAGAGTGTTTCTGGTAGAAACCCATTAGCTTTAGGATTTAGATTTCATAAACCCACTAGGGTTTGGTATTGTCTTTCATAAACCCACTAAGAGTTGGTTTTATCTTTTCATAAACACACTAGGGGTTGTATTTATGTATAGAGTCGGTTAGGGTTTTTTGTAGTTTCCTGATAAGGCGTTATATTATATGTGTTTAGAGTATGTCTTAGAATATTTCTGATGAAAACCCATTAGCTTTAGGATTTAAATTTCATAAACCCACTAGGGATTGGTTTTATTTTTTCATAAACCCACTAAGGGTTGGTTTTATCCTCTCATAAACCCACTAGGGGTTGGATTTATCTAAAGAGTCGGTTAGGGTTTTTGTAGTTTCCTGATAAGGCCTATTTTTTACCACTATTGTACCATGATATAAGCTCTATTTAGGTTCTATTATATGTGTTTAGAGTATGTCTTAGAGTATTTCGGATGAAAACCCATTAGCTTTAGGATTTACATTTCATAAACCGACTAAGTGATGGTTTTATTTTTCATAAACGCACTAAGTGTTGGTTTTATCTATTCATAAACCCTCCAGGGGTTGAATTTATCCAAAGAGTCGGTTAGGGTTTTGCTAGTTTCCTGATAAGGCCTGATTTTTACCACTATTGTGCGATGATATATGCTCTGTTTAGGTTCTATTATATGTGTTTAGAGTATGTCTTAGAGTATTTCGGTTGAAAACCTATTAGCTTTAGGAATTAGATTTCATAAACCCACTAGGGTTGGTTTTGTCTTTTCATAAACTCACTAAGGGTTTGTTTTATATTTTCATAAACCCACTAGGGTTGTGTTTATTCTATAGAATCGGTTTGGGTTTTGTAGTTTCCTGATAAGGCCT